>JAAEAF010002418.1:19191-40111 GCA_011037195.1 Triatoma infestans | reverse complement strand
ATAGGGAAGAGCCAGTTCAACTCGTGATAAAGTGCGATATGCGGGAGTCTCTGGGGATTCCGAGGATAAAACGAATAAAACAGTTCATAAGACGTTTAAGTTTGGCCTCGAGATCTCCAGAGAGTCCCCCGTACACTAAGCAACCATAGTCGAAATGGGGGAATATAAGGGAGGTCACAAGGAGTTGACGGGTCTTCGCTGGGAGGAGATGGCGGGAGATGTTGAACTGTCTGAGGATAAATAGGGATTGGCGGTTAATGTGGGAGATGTGATTTTTCCAGGAGAGGTTTTGATCGAAGATGATTCCGAGGTTTTTAACAGAAGAACAATATTTTATCGGGATGTTGTTGAGGAAAAGGGTGGGGAAGGGAGCAGTGGAGTTTATGAGGAATGGGGAACCAATGACAATGGCTTTGGATTTGTCTGGGTTAAGGGAAAGCATGTTAGCTACTGCCCACGAATTAATGTTGTTAAGATCATCCTGCAGCTTGTTTATTGCATCTTGAAGATCAGAAGGCTTAAAGGACAGGTAAATCTGGGAGTCATCGGCATAAAGGTAGTAGCTGGAATGGACAATGGATAAAGGCAGATCATTAATATATACAGAAAAGAGGGTTGGGGATAAAGAGGAGCCTTCTTAATGCTCTTCTGGAGATTAATAGGAAAGTTTGGATTGGAGGGAGTCATTATTGTCATGTGCTAGTCCTTTTATTGTCTGTTTTAAAGATCCTATAAAACCTTTTCCCGTTGACCATTAGTCGCGGGATGTAATGGGGCGATAGTTATATGGCAGATTCCATAGGGTTGAAAGATAATGGTTGAACTCTTGACAACAAAGTTTAGAAACCTTTACAAAAATAAGTATTAAAGCTATATGGTTAAAATTAATTAAAATCATACGGTTATAAGAGAAACATTCTTGGCGGATCCTTTAATAATAGTAAAGGAATATTAAGCTTTCTGTATATACATACATATATTCCCAGATATGTATGTGTGAGAGATAAAAAATACAAAACCTGTATTTTAGATAAAACTCTGTTTTGAAAATTTAAAATCCTTGGCATTATTTCTTGTACTGTACGATAAGAAAGCAAACATTAAGTAAAGTAATTAAGTAAAAAAAAAAAAAACCTGGTGTGAAATATACCACTTTCTCTTATTCCCGTTAATATATAGAAAATGGCCTTTTATATTTACTCTTCTACATCCTGTAGAAGAGAGCAAGTATTGCGATCGTGTCAAACTTCGAAACTGATTTTTTACTAGAAATACATGTTTTAAAGGTTCGATGTTTATGATGCAATTAGTTGTTTTTAGCGAATGGTCATCTGTGTGTATGTGTCTGGGTGTGTGGAGAGTTGGTGTTAGAAAAAAGTATATGAAATTTAATGCCGCAAAATTCTGAATCATCAATCAATCAATCACAAACCAAGTTTTCAAATAAAAATCGTTTTAAATAAAAGTGTGATGGGCGAGATGGTAGTTCATTGGACTAGCAACACGGAGGTCCCATGTTCCTTAGTTTACAATTATTTAGTTGTACTTTAGAAAACAATAATCTAAGACAAATATTTTGCTAAAAACAAAGGAAGAACTATGCAAATTATTTTTCTCCAATTTTCAAGAACATTGTTATAAGATTACTTGAACACATCATATGAAGAAGATCAAAGATCTGTGTAAGGTCCTCTAGAAATGAAATGCCATCAAGTTTGCCAAAATGCTTGGAAGTGGCCATGGTTGTGTGAGTGCCGAGTAATGTTCTAAAAGAATTCCTGGAACGGCTGGAACTGGTTGGTAAGACTGAGAACAGGAAGAAGACTGTGCAGCTGCCGATTTAAAAGGCAACACTGGAGAGCAGTATTTACATAGAAAGATTAACAGACTAGTGTCAATGTTAGATATGGCCACACAATGGTATGCAGCGCTGAAACAAACAACGCAATATTTTGTGTATTATGTGGATCGAATTCGATAGAAACTGCTATCATCACAGTTTAAGGCCTAAGTGAATGATAAAAACTCGACGACGCAGAGATTATTAGATAAATCACCAAATATAGAAAATTCAGTTTGAAATGCCCCGATTATTGCAGACTGAGTTGACTTGGTGTTCCATAAGCTTAGCTAATATCATTCTATATTCAGTGTTGTTTACTTCAAGTAGTAGAAGTGGAAAAAATTTGAAATGGCAGTATAAAAGAAAATACAACACAATGTACAGAGAGATCGTATTTAGGTATTTCAAGGCCTTAACATGAACTCAGTGATAAAAGCAGAGAATTAATATAAACATATTAATTTTAACAATGCGTGGACAAAATGAAAAATTCTCGGCCTAATACTGAAAATGAGTTTTTTTTATTTTAAAAATGCATTTATTTTTCATTGTAATCTCCCTTTAGTTCAATAAACTTTGTCCAACGATTCTCCAGTAACTGGATTCAGCCCTGCAGTGCAGTCCTCGAAGATCTTCAAAATATCCATTTACCGCTGCTATCATCTCTTCATTTGACACCAAACGCTTTTCCAGCCACAAATTTCTTAAGGTTTGGGAATAGATGAAAGTCAGAGGGAACCAAATCTGGCGAACAGGGAGGATGTTCCAACAATTCATTCTGAACAATTCAATCCCTCAATTTTCCCATTGCCAAAGCGCCTTGGGCAAACAAACACTAACCATAACATCTCCTGCCGATGTAATTGACTTTGCTTACTTAGGTGTAGAACCACCGGCTTCTACCCACTGCTTAAACTGATGTTTTGACTCAGGTATAAAGTGGCGAACTCACGTTTCATCCATCGTAACAAATACATGCAGAAAATCGGTTGGATTCTTCTTTAAAAGGCACAAAAATTGCTAAGAAACTAGATTTGTTTGTGATCAGCATTTAACAAATGCGGCATCCATCTTGCACAAAGCTTTCTCATACTGAGTTCTTCGTGTAAAATGTGCCGTACTCTTTCTTCTGAGTTGCCTACAGTCTTAGCTATCTCATATAACTTTGATCATCCACTATTTAGAACCATATTGTGTATCTTCTCGATATTTTCTTCGGTAGTGGCAGTTTTTGGCAGTCCTTTACGTAGATCATCTTCAATTGATTATATACGACCTCGTTTATTTTCAGCTGCCCATTTTTTTGTCCTGTTGCTAACGAAGGTGCAAACTCCTTATACACTTTCACCAACTTTGGATGAATTTCTGTTGGCGGTAAAGCATCCAAAACGAAGAATTTTATGACGGAACAGAATTCAAGTTTATTCCAAACACGCTTACTTTTCATAGCTGTATAAAACAAACTATTTGTCTGATCAAATTCACATTCGGTATTTACTTTTGCAACAAGTTTGCCAACATAACAAAATAGTAATTTCATTTGTAGCAATGCCATCTATGGGCTTGGCGGAGAACTTTTACCTAGCCCTAGTAAATGTTTGATTGTAAAAAAGGTATTTACAACATATTAAAATAAGTACTATTTTTTTTAAAAAAAAAAACAAGAAAATTTTCGTTTTCGTGATGTTTTCTGATGGCAAAATCAAAATTTTTGAAGCCCTTTGGAATTCAATGCCCTAAACTACAGCTTACATAGCTTACTTGTATATCCGGCCCTGAATCAATATATAGTCGCATTTGAAAACAAATAAAAACTCTTGGTTGGTCTTTTCGCGACATTGGGTCCTCAAGAAACATAAAAGGCATGTTAAAAAGTACATAGCACACTGTCCATTACCCTTCTCACCTTGTCTACTCTAAAGTTTATGCAGGTATTTTTATAGAGTTTGGTCCAATTCTATATTGACCATAGAGAAGAGAGTCGTTTATCTCTTTCCTGTGTAACAGTGTGCCAGCACAATTCTTAACTATGCCATCCCAATTTAATGTTATTTACTTTTTCTTCGCTAGAATTTATAATAGTGTCCAGTATCTAAAAACCATCACGCCCTATTAATTCAATGAATAGGTCTTACTCCAATAACAGATTGAATCATTTTTAATGATTCTAATGATATTCCTTATATCCTTTGTTCTCCAGATAAATTAAGAAACTTATTGAGAGGTAAATTTACTAGTATAATCATCAAGTTAGTTTAAATTGTTATTTCAGCCTGTTTAAATAGAAAATAATCTTTAATGTGAATTTCCTTATTCTTCAACTTCTTCACTTTCAAATACAAAAATGTTCACACACAATGTAAAATAATATTTTCGTTCTCTTTTTATTCTTAGGAATATATTTTTTTATTTTATAGCAGAGAAAAACAAAATTGATCTTTCACAACACACGTCTTTCTCTAAATAAAATTAAATAAGATAATATAATGTGTTCACATTCAAATCGTAAAGATGATCGCAGTCTTTTATAGATATTATTTTAAAGGGAGTTAAGTAAACCAGAAAATATAAAAACTAATAATTTCCTATAACAGGGAACAAAATAAAATTTAATTATCTAAAAATCTAAATTTATATTTAAATAAATAAAATTGGTTTTTCATCATTACTATTTTTTAATAAATGACCTCACATTCGCTATAGAAAGATCTGTCAATCTCCTTTTTAATGAAATGATTATTCTATGGATTTATTTTCTAATATTCAATTTTTTAAAAGAAACAAGTTTGTAAAATACTTAGGTCTTAGGGTTAAGACTGTGTCTGTGGTTTGTTATAGAACGACATTTCACCCATATTACAATAGGCTTCTTCAAGGTAGTGTCGTCTTTAAAGCTGCAACAACACAAGGTTTCAACACGAAAACCTAAATGCTTTTTTACATGACAACGGGCCGCAGAAGCTTGAAAACGTATATAACCAAAACGAATTTTTTAAAAGAAAAAGTAATGACCTATATAGACCCACCCGTTCAACTCCCTACGAACTCTTTTAAAACATAAAAAAAAATCTATTAACAGTGTTGAAGCAATCTCCAACAAAAGGTGCATGCTCAAGAGCAGTTATAAACATTGTGTTCACTTGAAAATCCGTCTGAAGTACCCTTTAAATCTGGAACTGTTAATAACAGGGAGCAAGAAGGGAAGGGAATAGCTAAGTGGTTAGCGTACTTGACTCCCACGCGGAGGACCGGGGTTCGAATCCAGCAGTGCTACCCTTAAATTTTTTTTCTTCCTAGGAGCCTCTACAGCTCACTGTCCGGTGATGGACAGTGTTGTCTGTAACTAGAGAACACTGTCCCGGAGGCCGACAGTGCACACTGAGAAGGCTCCGGGGGGGCGCCAATGACCATAGATGTTGACGCGCCTTAAATTAAAAAAATAAAAAGAAAAAAATACAGGTAGCAAGCAACGGAAGTAGTCCCAAGTTCGAATCCAGGCAGCACAGCCCTGAGATTTTCTTCTCTTCCTAAAAGCCTCTACAGCTCATTGTCCGGTAATGAATAGTGTTGTCTGTAACGAGAGAATACTGCATGGAAGCCAGTAATCCACTGAAATGGGGCCGGGCACAAATGACCACAAATATGGAAGCGCCTCAAAAATACGAAGAATCACACTTTATTTATAAATACATAAAACTTTTCACATGAAATTTACAAGAATATATAAAACAAATAAATAATTTCATTTTTTTTTTCTTCAAATTATTTGATGACAAAAATGGTTAATTGTATGGAACAACTAACTAAACAATGATATAAAGGATTTCCCAAAGGAAATCTAAGCATCTCAATGCTCAACAGGTTGAGAATATTATCAGAACTAGAGAGAATAACTTTTAATTAAAGCGAGTCAATTGTGTGGTCAATGGGGTATATCTAAAGCCTTGACTATAAACTTGTCGTGCCTTAATTAAAATAAAAATAATATCTAATCATTAATAATGGTGAGCGGTATTACGCTCAGTGGATTTGGAACGCGGAAGTGTACCAGGTTCGAGTGTTCATTGTTAAAAAAATTGGGCATGTTATTTATATTTCCAAAGAAAGAAATGTACTAATTTTTTACCTAAGTGGAGACTAGTAAGTATCTGATGTCTTTAACAGAAAATCAAAACAAAAATCGATAACTATGACTCAATATGTTTTTTATTTAAAAAATGATTACTTAGCATAGTAAACAAATCGTTTTCCTCTTATCGTTTATATTTTTCATTCTACCTCTACTTAAATCTGCTGATATTTCATATTTATCTCTTCTTTATCAAAGACTTTACATTATACGAAGGAATTTTTGATTACTAATCACATTAAAACAAAAAGAAGAAATCTATGAAGGTCTGAATCATAACATTAATAGAAATGAATCATTTTTTTTTTTTTTTTTTTTACAGAAAACAATTACATACAAGTATCCAGGCTATTCCATGAGAAGTAAAGCGTCGTATCATTAACATATTAATTTAACGGAATTTTGATATTACTGTTATCGATCATTTAATATATAATAAATCCAGTCATGTTTTATTGAAGGTGGTCAAATAAATAAAAAGAAATTTTAGATTCTTGCAACGATACGGAAATATATAGTTTCTTTTAATCTGCCTGATAAACCTTCAATAAAACATTTACTGGATTTATTGTATTTATTTTGATGAGAATAAAAGGATCTCGTTTTGTTCAATTACAGATGGATATTGCTACAAGTTTGTAGTGGAAGTACGAAATGAAAAATAATAGTTTTTAAAAATAATTTATCTAATTTTGGTAATATATTAGACTGTGAATTTAACTTCAAAAAGAGTGTATTTTAGTGTCAGGTGTATTTACTGTAAATTGGGATCATACCAAATAGAAAAACAAAGGCACAAAATCCCGTTAGGAGAAACCTTTTGTACAAGAAAATTCCCCCGCTAGAGAGAGAGAGAGAGCCATTCCAAAGAATAGAGTCTCACTTCTGCTTTCAAACAATAAAGTCGTAATTCTGCTTCCAAAGCCAGAACACTTCAGGAAACGCTCTCCTAGTAATAGTGCCAGTTTCACAATATATCAAATAAGTTGTAGTTATTATTTTAACAGATTATATTAATTGTTAACAGTGGCGATTTCTTAATTATTCTTATTACTTCTATCCTCTATCTCCAACATACTTATAAGCCCTTTATTATACAATACCGCTCGTGCTACTTACTACAAACACATCATCACACCATTACATTACAAGTTCAATCAAGAAGATTTTTTATTTATTTATTTGGAATTAACAATCTACATAAATAAATGTAATAGGTGAATATGATGATGTGTGATGATGAATGATGTGATTAGCTGGAGGAGAGAAGCTACCCAGCGGTAACACTCTCCAGGAATTGCTTCATATTGCCGGAAGTGATCACGGGGCCAAAAGCGGCTCAGTCACGGGGGGCGGTGGATTATCTGGTATAGTTGTGGAGGCGAGATTTTGAATAAAAGGATTAGAGTTGAGAGCAAGAGAGTCATAGAATTTTTTATATTTATTTTTCACAGCTTCAGATACACATGAGATTTTGACATCGTTGTGGAGGATAAAGAGAGGGGGAATGGATCATCTGTTATCTGACGGGAATATTTTTGACTGAAAAGATTGAATTTTCTGGGAATTTGAGCGCTTAGTTGAACACCACAGTTCAAGTCCGTAAGTCCACATCGGATTGATTATACAATTGTATATTAGTCCTTTGTGTTCGAGAAATAGTTTCGATCGTCTTCTTCCTATTAGTCTGAGTAGTAACTTATTCCGTTTGTTACGTTCCAGTCTTTTTAATTTCGAATGTGGATTCAATGTTAGTCTTTTGTCAATGTACATCCTAAGATAGGGAACTAAGTTTTGCAGGAAAGAGTGGTATTGAGTTGAAGGTTATTGAAGGGGCAGGAGGGACGACGGGGCAGAGTAAAGATGATTTGTTGACATTTTTGTCGATTGAGTTTAATCCGCCATTTTTTCAGCCCAAGATTCAAGACGATTAGATCACATTTTTTTTTTGCAGGCGTATTCAACAGGATGTGCTGTTTGCAAAGCTAGAAGCATCAAAGCGTATAAATATGTTATGTATGAGTAGCTAACTCTATTGAGAAGACCAATAGAGTCTGTTCAATCCTCTGTTTTTTTGGTTCATTGGGTACCTGTTCGCGTGTATTAATTCTGAACTGTGTCTGTCTAAAATATATGTGACTGGAGGGTCACTTGTAGCTCTCGCTACTGTAGCATCAAACATAGTTAATGTTTAGACAGTGAGTCAAAACTAAAAAGCTTCGAATTAACTTTAAAAAATAATATACAAAACAAATATTTATTCTAAATTTTAATTTAATAATTCTGAGTTAACTAAACAAATAAAGATTAACAGAACATTTCAATTTAATTATTTTATTTAATAAAAGACAGATTTTTCTAAAGTCATCAATTACACATTATTTATGTTTGAAGGCCTGTTATAATTATGTTTGTAAAACGAACAAAAAAGCACGAATCCGTTGCGGGAACCCAAGGTTCTGAAAAACAGACTATCAGAAAAAGTACTGTCCCTTCTTTCTCGAACTTTGTAATTTTTTCGAAAAACGTCCAAAATTTTCTTTAATCATTCGTAACATTTTTTTTCCATAAATATAATAATTATTTATTTCAAAATAGTTTTTCGATAATTGTGTTTTTTTTTTATGTATGCTGTAAATGATTTAATGGATGCTTTTATAGGAGCTGTAATGGTAATTTTTTTTTTTTTTTTTTTGACTATCACTTCATTATAGTGTACAGAGTACAGTTCCAAAACTTGGAGAAGGAAGTGCACTATCAATTTTCAGAGATCTTTGCGGATATGTCAGCTTGACATCACAAACAACTTTTACAGTTAAACCGTCAATATCAAATAGTAAACACTAGTCCAGCAGCGTGTGCTATTAATAGAGTTTAGCATATCCTCTTAGCAAACTGTAGCTCATCAATATATACACTCCCTTATACATTTAAACTATGTATACTAAATAATATAGTGTAGTTTTAAAGACGCGTATGACACACTTTTATATGTACTATCAGAGATACAGGAAGGAACCACAACTAATCTTGTAAAGTCGCTGAATAAAAAAATTTGCTTTTGTAAAAAATTTGTTCTTAATGCAAAAAAAAAAAAAAAACTGGTATGAAACACTCACATCAATTTACATAGTTATAATTGACTAATTATATTCTACCATATAATTCTTACAAGATGATTAGTTGTCTTCAATCTTTTTAAAGAAAGCATAACTTCCCCTCCCACAGACGCCATTTAAATGAATTTTATCGAAAACAAAAGGGATAAGGGATTTCTGTTCCTAGATGTATAGCTTTCTAGTTTAATGAAACCCGTCGGTGTTTTATGGAGAAAATCGCAGAATACTGAAAGAAAAAAAAAACAGTTCAGTAGAGTTATACGTCCGGTTAACCGTTTTTTTTACTTTCTCTTACTCCTAGTAAGAGGAAGTATTGTAATTGTGTCAAATTTTCGATATTGTTTTTTAGCAAATGGTCTGGGTGTGTGTCTGTATGTGAACAGCACAGCTCAAAAACGAAAAATCGTAGAAAGTTCAAACTTGATATTCCGTTTAGTTATCATCATGGGATCCGACAGTGGGTCATCTGTCAAAATTCCTCAACCGCAAATACCACTTTACTAGTTCTTTTTTTTTTTTTTACGTTTTTGCGATTTTCTCAAAAATGGCTCCAACGATTTTCTTCAAACTTGGTATATCAACTATACATACTAACAGCTACAACTTTTATTTGAAACATTTCTCCGGGAAAATTCATTTAAGAGCACTTCTGGGGGAAGGGTGGGGTTAGGTTACCATCTAAATTGCTATATCCAGTATATTAAACAATTCTATCATCTAAATAATGTTAATTAGAATTGAATATGTTGTTGAAATTTCGAGTTTCAAAAAAATCGGATAACCGGAAGTGCTTTTGCATTACCACTTTACTAAATGATTTTTTTTTTCATTTTTTCGCGATTTTCTCAAAAACGTCTCCGAAGATTTTCTTGAAACGTCATATATACACTAAACATACAAAGATCTACAACTTTTTTACAACATTTCTCTGGGAAAATTCATGAGAGGGGGTTATGTTTTTCTCTTAAATGCTATTATAGTTGATTATACAATTCTATCATCCAACCAAAATTAATTAGAAATAAATAGATGGCCAAAATTCCGAATTCCAAGAAAATTAGGAAACCGGAAGTGCGCTTTTACTGGACAGTTTTTTTCAGTTTTCGATGAATTTCATTAAATTCGTCAATTATAATTTTGAGAACTGGAGTAAAAGAAAGTTGTATGAGTGTTTCACATCAGATTTTTTTTTTTTTTTTTTTTTTTTAATTTAAGACGCGTCAACATCTATGGTACTTGGCGTCCGGAGCATTCTCAGTGCACTGCCGGCCTCCGGACAGTGTTCTCTCGTTACAAACAACACTGTCCATCACCGGACAGTGAGCTGTATAGGCTCCTAGGAAGAAGAAAAATCTAAGGGCAGCACAGCTGGGACTCGAACCCGGATCCTCCGCGTGGGAATCCAGTACGCTAACCACTTAGCTATTATTCCCTTTCCTTCCCTTTTTTATTTGAAACATGTGTAACATAAAAAATTATAGAACAAAAATCTTCATAAACAATGAGTATGGAAAATATTGCAAATAAAGTAAAAGTGATAGGTTTATAACTGGGCAATTAGGATTCCAAGGTTTAAAGAAAATAATTGGAGTCGTTTTCAAGAAAATTCCAAAAAGTTGGGAAACCAATTCTGTTACACTTCCGTTAACGAGTTTTTTTTTTTTAAATTTAGAAATTCTATCAATGCTTCTTCTAATGTGTATCAATATTAAGTAGGTGATAAAACCATACATTGTAGTTAAGTGGTAGTTTAAGGGAAAGCATAACTTTAGTCAGATACTCCAGCAATCAGAAATATTTTATAAATAAAACTAAGTTTTGAAAAAAATCTGAAACAAAAAAAACAGTCGCAACTTCCGGTTGATGGATTCTGCCCGAAATCTTTCTGTCATATACGATGGTAGTATCTAAACAGAATACCAAGTGTGAACTCTCTTGCGTTTATCAATTTTAAGTTGTTCTATTAATACACAAGCAAACAAAAACAAACAAACACACACAAACACAGAGCGAGAGACTATTCGCTAAAAACATTTGTTTTTTTTTTGTTTTTTTTAATACTCAAAACAAGTATTTCCGGTGAAAACTTAATTTTAAAAATTGGACACGATTGCAATACTTCCTCCTAACTAGAAGTAAGAGAGAAAGTAATAAAATGTATTATTGGCAATTAATGGGAAAAATTACTTCATCTTTTATAAACATTGTACGCTTTCTCTTTTTTTTTTTTTAAATGATAAGCGTAAAATTAATTTCAAGAGTTTTATTTTTCAATTCAATCCAAGTTTTTCTATAAGACGTGAGCAATAAGTTTTGTTTGCAATTCTTGGTTCAGCGTCAAATATTTAGTTTAGTTTAGATTCAAATACAATTTAAACACAATTAACTCGATTTTTTTGATATACTGAAACTTCTAATTTCAATTTTACAATATTTGTATTAAATACTTACTTTATATGAATTTTAAAAGATATCTTTGAACTAAATGAATTTTTAAAAGGTTAATTTAAAAAGTCTAGGATTTTATCCGTCGTAGTATGCTTATTTTTGATGTTTCTGACCGGTTTTTGGATTCTCATTGCCTGAGTAAGGCTCGCAAGTTTGTGCAGAAAGTTAAATTCAGCTTTATGTTTCTGCCATACACACACAGAGTTTGCTAGTATGCGGGAGGTTATACGGTTATACTAGTAGGTTAGCCAACATTGCGGGACCCATCCACATATTTAACCTTAATTCAAATAAAGCTATTCATCACGGATCATAATAAAAGCGTTAACAATTTCAATGAGCGGATATTTAATGATATGTAAAATGCATTCGTTCGTTATTTAACTTAAAATATCCACACTACTACACACTGAAAGAAAAGTAATTATTAACTAATCTATACATAATAACAATTTTTCTTTCATATATAATGACACGAAGAAATAAATGAAAGGAATATACCTATAAAAATAATTATAAATTAAATAAAAAGAATAATTTCCATTTATTTGAATAATTAATACGAGGATATAGTTTAAATTAAACTATGATGGATTTACAAAAAAAAAATAAGTATATTTGTGTAAATGGTAAGAAAAAAATAATTTCGAAAACATCGTTACTTTATTACTGATAAAAAGCGGAAATATGTGGGTTTGTATACAAAAAAAAAAAAAATATATAATCATGAATTTATTATCAACTATAAAATGCATATGGTTCCTTTCATGTAACCTTGCAGCAGTTATATGCATACACTATAATAAAGTGGAATGCAAGGACTGCGATCAAGTTTTTATGTTGGTCAAACTAGGTTAAATTAGCACAAATATAAAATTAAGAACAATGTGTGCCCTAGCTAAAAATAAGGATATATTTTATTTTGAAATAATTTCCATCATTAGATTAAAGAGAAGTTAGCTTTAAACAAAAGATGTATCAAAGAGATGGTCATTCAGTTAAAAATGATAATACGTGCATATTTATAGAAATTCAATTTAATTTAACAACGTATTACATTCATTATGGTATTTCAGAATATTATTCATTGTTTTTTAGATTCTAAAAAGCAATAGTAAATTGCTTTGATTAGTTTAGCATAATTACTGGCATTTATTACGTCATTTGTCTATTTACACCGCGTGTTGTTGTAGGAACGGTTATTACCTACCTACGCATTATTATTATTATTATTATCCTATCTCGGGTGGGCCATGTCCCGGCACTGCAGCCAACAGAGGCTTATTGTGCCACCCCCGATGGTTCCTAGTAGACAAACCCTCCCTCCTTAAGGAGTTTCAGGGCCTTCATCACCAGGTCGTTTTGAGCTACTATCTCCTCAGGTCGCAGAGTACCGAAGGTTTCATACCTCAATCTGATTATTGCTACGCAATCGAACAACAGGTGGGAGGCCGTTTCCTCCTCTTCCTGACATAGTCTGCTCGGATGAGTCCTACCTTGTACAGATGTTTCCTGAACCTGCCATGACACGTAAACAGTCCCGTCACCAGAGAAATCTGGCTCATACTCAGACCAAGGGTCATTCGGGTTCTTCGTTTACACAGTCCTGGCATCATCCTTTTACTGTGTATAGCACCCGGGCTTCTCCTCCAGAGCTCTTCATGCTTACTGCGACCCCACTCTCTAATCGCTGCACGAATTGCTCCGCCAGTTATTCCCAGGACCGGCTCTGGACCAATGAACGGAGTGTTAGCCCCGTTCCTGGCCAGTTGATCAGCTGTCTCATTACCCTCAACCCCTGCATGTCCAGGCACCCACAACAGCTGCACCTTGTTGTGCCTGGAGAGTCTCGACAATGCCTCTCGACATTCCTTAACCAGGGATGAGGTTGTTCTGTGAGCTTCTAAGGCTTTCAGTGCAGCCTGGCTGTCCGAGCAAATGCGTATGACCTTGCCCCTTGGGGCTCTACGCAGATTCTCCTCGGCACAGACCTTAATAGCAAACACTTCAGCCTGGAATATCGTGGAATACCTGCCCAGAGGCTTCTCAATAGACACCTCTGGGCCCATTCCATACACTCCCGCTCCAGTCCCGCACTCCATCCTAGAGCCATCTGTAAACCACAGAGGCCCTGTCCGATAGAGTTTTTCCCACCCCTTGGACCATTCCGCCCTAGAACCTAGGAACACCCGAAATGGTACCTCGAAGTTGTATGTTGGACACATGCTATCCTGGGCCATGTCTGTCACAGGGCCTGGGTTAACCTTTAGCAATATGTCCAAATGTTTGGCTAAGGAGCCGCACTGCCTCCAAACACCATTTTTGCGCAATCTATGTGCACTGGCCCTCGCCTCCGCTTGCACTAACAAGTGCAGCGGTGCCAAGCCCAGCAGCACCTCCAGCGCAGATGTCGGAGCACTTCTAAAGGCGCCCGTAATGAGGAGGCACCCCAGCCTCTGTACCCCACTGAGGCATCTCTTGGCTGTCTCCTGTTCCGTCTTAGGCCACCATACCACCGCGCCATAGGTTATGACCGGTATAATGGCCCGAGTATATATTACCTACGCATTAAGTGAATGGCAGATATAAACATTACTTCCGTAAATTGCTTATTTAATATCTAAATTGTAACAGTTTAAAAATCATCCTTCCAAATTTGATTATTATATTCTGATTACATAGTTACTGTCTTAGTATGATGTTTGTTATCTGTATTATATTTATAAAACACACGTTTGTAACACTAAGATTTTCGTGTTGTTTCGTTTAATATAACCATAAAGAAGACCCCAATCAAGTGTCGAAACGTTGGTAAAACAGAAATTTTTCGACCTACCCCCAAGCTACTAGAATTATAATACATTTAAACAACAAGGTCTAAAACAGAACATAGGAGTAAAGAATGTAAAAAATATAATTAAATGGTACATGGTTAATACATTTTTTTTTTTTTTTTTAGGCGCGTCAACATCTACGGTTACTGGCGCCAGAGCCTTCTTTTGCACTGCCTGCCTCCGGGACACTGCTTTCTCCATCCCCGGACAGTGAGGTGTAGAGGGTCTTAGGAAGAAAAAAAATCCAAAGATAATACTGGACTCGGACCCGAGACTTCCATGGAGGAGTCCAGCGTATTAATCCCTTATCTAAACATTGCTGAGTGTTGACGTGTGTAATAAATGTGTTTTATTTATTATAAAATAAGTAATATTTGAAGTAAGTCTTATTACATAATAAAACTATTTGTTGACCGTTGATGAATTTCCTCGTATGTTATGAAGAAATTTGATGAGGATCGCTCAAGAAACTGTCTTTATCAAGGCTTCAATATATAGTTAGTCGTGAAGATGTGGAGATAGAATTTTTAAATATACAGATCTGCTACTCGTTGTCATTTTCTGCAGATGATTTAAGACAAGAAACAAGTAACTTTTCTTTTTTTTTGTTGTTGTTTCTACGAGTAACAAATGTGTATTTTTAAAAATTCTTTCTCCACATCTTCACGACTATCTATTGACTAAAGCCTTGATAAAGACAGGAAACTCTGTCGAAACGTTGGCATAATTGAATGTTTCTTTTTCTTGACCAAACCTCACCAAATTTCTTCATAGCATAAGTCTAATTACCTCATTAATTTTGATTAAATTTGGAATAATATATATTTGTTAAAGATAAAATGTTAACAAGAAAATCTACTAATGCTTAAGAAGATTAAAACTTCCTCAAGTAGAGCTATCATAGCACTATAGCACTATTTAGGTTTATTTTTGAATCCGAACAAAAAAAAATTCGGAGGCTGAGCGAATTTTCTGGTTTTGAATTCAAAGAAACATCCAAGGAATTAAAATTAGATTTTAAATTAATAAACATTCTGAAATTGCTGAAACGTACAGAATTTATGAAAAATATGGACCTCCCGAGTTGAGTTTGCGCAGAACGATCAAATATGGAGATCATCATTATTATTGTGCCCACCCTGATTGTTCATCCCAAGAAATTGTATTTTTTTTTTTTTTTGGAAAAATATAAATGAATGGTTGAAGATTAAAAAAAGAAATGTTGAGGAAAAATATAAATTACCTTTAAACTTATATTTTTATTAATTTAACTGATTTCAATATTAAACAGCTGGGAGAATATTAAACTAAGAACAGAGAGAAACGCGACCTCCCGAACTCTCCCAGAAACGCCCCTAAAATTTACAATAGGAAAAATGTTTCAAATAAAAGTGATAGGGCTAGATATGTTAAGCAAGTCAAATACAAAGTTCAAATAAATTCTTTAATCTTTAATGAAAAAATTACAGAACAAGAGGGGGGGGGTGCTGTAAAGTCACACTTCCGGTCAATAGACTTTCTTCGAATTCAGAATTTAATGGTAATGAATTTAATTTTTATTAATATTATATAGACAGTAATATCGTATAATATAGAAAAATGGGGCTTTAGAGGCAAAAGCCTAACGTCACGCGTTCCCCAAAACAATTTTCCCAGAAAAATATTACAAATCAAAGTGGATAGCTCTTTAAATGCGTAGTTTATAGCAAATTGCTAGAGCTGTTTTTATAAAAAAAAAAAAATAATAAAAATCGATAGGGAAGGTTAAGCCAGTGGTTAGCGTACTGGACTCCCACGCGGAGGACCCGGGTTCGAGTCTTAGATTTTTTTCTTCCTAAAAGCAAAGCATCTACAGCTCACTGTCCGGTGATGAACAGGGTTGTCTGTAGCGAGAGAATACTGTCCGGAGGCCGGAAGTGCACTGTGAAGGCTCCGGGCGCCAATGACCATAAGGCTAGGCGCTGACATGCAACTTTTGGTTGTGCAACAGTTTAGTTGCAAGAATGAGTCCTACACTATTGTATGATAACGTGCGCACATGCAACTGATGTGCAACTGTCAATTTAAGCAACAAAACAGTTTGTGTTTTGACACAAACTAAACGATTGCGCAACTACATGCAATTGTTTTGTATCATACAGATTTTAACGAGTCTTGTGATCCAACAGTTGCAAGCTTAGTAGGTTTAGTGCCCACAGCTAAAATAAAACTGTGGAAAATGCCAGTTTGATAGTAAGGTTCGCTAGGGAAACTCGAATTTATATTTTTCGCATTGCCAGGAAATTGACCCTTGTGGTGATGTGAAATTTTTTTACAAAGAAATCTCTTGCTGTTGACCCACCATGAGTACTACGAATATTTGTGGCATTCATATTACTGAGGGGACATTCATATAATGTATCTTCGTATTTTACAACATCTCTTTGTCGCACAACTTTTCCGGGTAAGAATGTAAACCTTGATATACTTTATGAAACTATCCTTTTAACAATCGTTGTGACGTGATTTGGATGTATCCAGTATTTCTTCTTTCTCCGAAAGTTATTTCTTCGTTTTAATTCAAGAGCATAAACCGACGCTAGTTCGTAGAAGTTAATCTTAAAACTGAATCGTTTAATTGCATGTGTGCTAAGTTGATGGCACATGACGGTTTAGCTGCACATGTTAGCGCACTTTGTCATTCGCCGATCAAAAGTGTTGTGCAACTATTGCAAAGCTTAAAAATTGCATATCAGCACCTAGCCTAGATGTTGACGCGCCTTAAATTAAAAAAAAAAAAAAAAAAAATTGAAAAAAGTCGATTCAGTAATGTGATTGTTCTGGTTGACATATTTTGACAAAAACCTTATCCTAGTCGCCAGTAAAGTTGAAACAAAATTATATTAATTAGTAAAATCAAATATGATGCTTTCCACCACCGTCCACGAACACTTTACTTAATCAGTAGCTGGACGTATAAAGCCCACCTGAAAAATAATATATATATAAAGAAAATTCTTAAATAGGATTACTGAATTTTATAAAGTAATAACAAACAATTGGCCAAAGATTGTTGCAAGCATTACAGGTCTTTTGTTATTACAAAAGAAAAGTAATCGTTTCGAAACTATTATATTTCATAAAGAAATCTGGCAAACAATAGGGTAACTCAACTATTTTGTTTTTTTGTTTTTTTTTTTTCTTTCTTCAACCTTGTAATTTTTATGCAAATATAAGCATTACTTTGTATTTTATTTTATTTTTTATAATAATACTGGCAGAAATATTATACAATTATAAATGCCG
Source organism: Triatoma infestans (assembly GCA_011037195.1). Classification (NCBI taxonomy): domain Eukaryota; kingdom Metazoa; phylum Arthropoda; class Insecta; order Hemiptera; family Reduviidae; genus Triatoma; species Triatoma infestans. The sequence goes on along the minus strand of JAAEAF010002418.1, from coordinate 22,453 downwards.
TCATTTATTATTAAAATTGAGTGTTTATTTTTTTGGTTGTTTTTTTGTATGAATCTATTGTTCAAATATTTAAAATATTAACTAAATTATCACGTGCTAGGCTAAAATACCGGTCTACTAGCCAGAATAGGTTTTCTATTTGAAGAATTATAAAATTATTACTTTCTCTTACTAACAATAATAATGAGGTAGTACAGCGATCATGCCCGATTTTCGAAATTGAAATTTCACCGGAAATACACGTTTTGAAGTCCCCCGAGTCCAAAAAAGTGTTTTTTTTTTTTAAAAAAAAATGGTCTGTATGTGTGTGAAAAGAATATCTCTCAAAAACGAAAGTTTTCAAGAGGCTCAAACTTCATATTCCTTTTAGGTGATATTATCACGTATCAGATACGAAGATTTTGAGGCAAAATCCATCAAAATGCCACCGGAAATGCCATTAAATTTTTTTTTTCTTCAGTTTTTTTGTAATTTTCTCGAAAATGGCTCCAACGTCTTTCTTTAAACATTGTATATCATCAACTACACATAGAAAAAGCTACAACAACTTTTATTTGTAACATTTCTTCGGGTAAATTCATTTAAGGGGTCTTTTTGGGGGATGGTTATGTTTTCCTCTTATGTACTATTTCAGTTCAACAATATGCTATACAATTCTATCAACTAAATAATATTAATTAGAATTATATAAGTTGCCGCCAAAATTCCCAGTTTGAAGAAAATCGGTTGACCGGAAGTGCGACTTTACTGAATACGTTTTTCAATTTTTTCGTGATTTTTCTCCATAAAATGCCGACGGTTTTAAACACTAGTAATAACTGTATGTGTGAAGAAAATCTGCCATTTCGTAGTAAGAGAAAGTCGTGTGAGTGTTTCAGACCAGATTTTTTTTTTTTTTGTTTAAATTAATGATGCTATAAAAAAAATTCATTATATTGTTTGGCGCACTGTGAATTAATTCAGAATATTATCATTTTTCAAAGTTTTATGTAAATGCAGCTCTCTCTCCCCTGTTTTTGCCCTCTCTAATGCATATTAACATATTCAAATACATTTTTTAAAAACAGGACGTATTTTACAATTCTACAAATATTCTAAATTTGGACCATGTATATAAATAAAAATTCAACATCGGTATGTTTGTGGCCGCAAAACTCGAAAAGTAGTCGATGGACTCTGACTTGAAATTTTTACACACGTTGCATTTCTATATAAGAGTGTTTATATATACTTTTTACTCCGAAGTTCCCATGGGAACGGGAAATTCCGAGCTAAAATCCGTTCAAACGGCCATATTGCGTTAGCAGTTGCTTCTTCAGGTATTGCTGCTACGTTGATGGAAGGAGCATTCAGCTCCTACATTTAACAGCGCATTCAGCTCTTAAACTGTCATGAAAATCAGAAAATCCAAAATGTAACATTTCTAAAACATCAGGAATGGGAAAGGTTCTTCGGGCGTGCAAAATCATTGTATGGGATGAGTGTATAATGGCTTATAAGAAGTCATTGGAAATATTAGACCATACATTGAAAGACTTGCGAAATAATCAGGTTCCATTTGGTGAAGCATTGGTGTTACTAGCCAGTGATTCAGGCAAACGCTTCCAGTGTTATCTCGCTCAACAACAGCTGATGAATTGCTTGAAATATTCAACTCTTTGGAGCATAGTAAAAAAAAATTCATTTAACAACGAATATGAGAGTTCAACTGCAAAACGATCCAACAGTTGCCATATTTTCAAGACGATTTCTCGAACTCGGTAACGACACTGCTCCTACAAATCCGGAAAAGGGGGAAAAATCACCTTCCCATCTAATTTCTGCAACATTGTACACTCAAAAGAAGAATTAATAGACAGGGTATTATTCCAAAGCATCGAAACAAATTATCAAAAGTACGCATGGTTAAGCCTAAAAATCAGGCTGAGCCACAGCGAAGCGTGGTCAGGTTAGCTAGTTTTGAATATTTTACAATCAATAACTGCAAGACAAAACTATGAATCATTATTTTATAAAGGAATGAATGAAGTTTTAGTTTGACCTTGTAAGGGTCACTGAGTATTTTATGAATGGAAAACAAAGTGAAGCAAGTAGTTATTTTATTGTAAGTAGTATTTATTTTTTGAAAATTGTTTAGAGTCTGTCTGTTCTGCAGAAAATATCCTCACAAAATAATTATATTCCTACTTCATAGATGATTAATTTTATTTATCAATAGGTAAATATTTATTAACCTTTCATTTTGTTGCTTCTAATAAGGATGCTGTTTTTTTGTTTGTTTTTTTTTTTTAGTTTTTTAAATGTTTTATTTTATATTTCATACTCTTTTATGATAAATAATATAATATTCTGTCTTTTCTATTTTGTAGTAGTGATAAGCCTATTAAATATGATCTGACAAAATTTGTTAGCCAAACACCACCAATCAAGCTGGAATTGAAAAAAATGGCTAATTTCATTTAGATATTCCTTACTAGAAAGATTTTTTTTTTTTTAATTTTTTATAAGATTATAATGGATGTGGAATTGAAGCCAACGGAGGAGTCTGGGTTTGGTGATCAATGAGGAAAAAACAAAATTCTTCTCTACCGACCCAACAGTAAAAGGGCCACTCTGTGTAAGCAACTTTAAATTTGGAAATGTGGCTGAATTTGTTTACCTGGGATCCCTTGTGACGGCAGACAACGAAGTATCTCAGGAAATAGGAAGGAGGTTGATGCTGGCTAATAGATGCTACTTCGGCCTAAGTAAACACTTCAAAAGTAAAATATTAACAAGGGGCACCAAACTTAGGCTTTACAAGACCCTTATTCGGCCTGTATTGGCATATGCCTCAGAAACCTGGACCATTTCAAAGACCGACGAACACCGTCTGCAGGTGTTTGAAAGGAAGCTACTGCGCAAAATCTATGGCCCAGTACGTGAAGATACGATCTGGCGAGGTAGAAAGAATAGAGAACTGTATGTTCTAACGAAGGAGCCCCCAGTAGTAGCTTGGATCAAGTTAAACAGACTGAGATGGGCGGGCCATGTGGCAAGGCTGAGTGCCGACGAAATTCCTTCCAAACTGCTGCGCGAGATCCCGGATTAGGAAACGGAGGGTTGGGAGACCCAGATTGCGTTGGCATGATGGAATGCCCAGGACGCGAGGAACATCCTCGGACTGCGGAACTGGATGGCGGCCGCTAAAAATAGGGACGACTGGTGGAAACATATTGAGGAGGCCAAGACCCAAAACACTGGATTGTAGAGCCAGGAAAGA
>JAAEAF010002418.1:0-15888 GCA_011037195.1 Triatoma infestans | reverse complement strand
AACTACTATTATCTGCAAAAAAATGTTATATTTCAAAATAAAGACATTCTCATTTATTCTAGAAACAAAATACAAATACACTATATTTGGCCGTCTCTCCTATTATGGTAGGATAGATGACACACCATAGATAGGAGACCTCTCCTCTGTGAAAGTAACATGGCTTATCGACATGAAATTTGGTAAACACTATGTCTACGAGTCCAACTTTAACGACAGCTGGAAATCTTTCATTTCAATGGAAATTTATGTAGTATATAAAAAAATTAAAAAAATAACTAAAAATTCACGTTATGAAAATACACGTTGACGCGTATAAATGTTCCTAGAACACAGAAGAACACACAAAATAACTGAAGAATTATGCAATATGTTCGCTTCTGATCTTTCTATTCCTCGACTAACTTCCATGACGCCACGTGGTGGCAAACAAGAGAAGTAAAGCCTGCGTCTTCTCTCCTAACCGCGTCATCTCTCCTACCTTTACCCTATAATAATATTAGGAATTAAATACCTACTTCGCTAAAATACCAAGTTTCAAATATTCTGATTAACCGGAAGTGCTACATTGCAGAATAAGTTTTGGGGGGGGGGGATTTTTTGTAACTTTCCACGATTAGATTTAAACATGGAATGCTTACTAAGCCTAACATTTTTAATAGAAAATTTTCCCAGAGAAATAGATTTTAGGATATTTCTAGGTGATCTGAGAACAAAAAATAGATTTAGATGTAAACAATAATCAGAATTAAAAATGTAATAGAGTAAAAAAGAGCCTGGAGGAGTTTTGTGGACAAATTGGTGGGGTGGTTAATAAACTTAAATTGGTCATCATTACAAAATGCAGTAAAATAAAGCCTTTGTGAGTGTTTCACAATAGATTTTTTTGTTTTTAATTTATTTATTTTTATCTCTTATAAAAGATGTTGCAAAAAAATAAATAAATACAGAACATAAATTATATTAAATTCACTTGTGGGCAATATCAGAAAGTGTTGTATGTGTAGTGGAAGAACGAAATGGAAAAATAATAGTTTTGAAAAATAGTTTAGTAAAAATAATTTTGTGAAAATTAGCTAGTTCAAATTGTGTATTTTAGTGATGGGGATAGAGCCAGTTACTACAATCTAGGTCAATGCAAACCAAGAGACAAAGGGCAAGAAACAGTTAGGGTAAAACAATAAAACTCCCTCCAGACATACCAGCATTATTTGAAAGGATTTGAACTATGAAGAGAAGACATTCCTTCAAAAAAAAAACAGTCTAAAACAGACATTCAAGCCAGAACACCATGCTTCAGGAATCGCTCTCTTAAACTCAGTGCCAGTGATAGTGATTTGCCTTTATTCTAGATAAACATCTGATTTATTAAGATATAGTTGTGATATCGTAAAGTAATTAAATTTGCTTAGAGAATAATATATTTATTTTAAAAATAGTGGTGCTCTCTTGATTATTACTAATACTTCTCTCTTAAACATATATACATACAAGCCCCTTTACTAAACCGCTCGTGCTACATCAACTACTGCTACAAACACACAACAACACAACATCACCAATAACATTTCATATGTTTGAAGTCTTCACCAAGAATAGTGAAATATAACCTAGCGTATACATATATATATATATAAAACATGATGTTGGTACAAGCAAGTTTTTTTTATTAAAGCCTGACAACGAATAGCCTGTGCAGGTTTTTGTTAAAAAGAAGTGGAAATAATACTGCATTTACTATGTCAGTGTGAGAAGCTTCTGTAGCTGAGGACTTCGCCTCTTTAGGGAGAAGAAAATGACGCCTTCAAGTTGCTTTTCCCAGGAATCTCTCTCTCTCTCTCTCTCTCTCTCTCCAGATTCCAAAGTTTAATTAAACAGACAGGACTGAAGAGGGTACTCTAATTTGTGGGTGCCACAATAGTCCCACTCATAGAGGTCACAATGGCCACCATAGTCTTACTTGTCAAACTCCACAGACAATCTAATGTAATATAGCAATAACGGTAAGAGTTTCCATGATCATAAACACCAATAAATATTTTAAAGAATTTAAAATTTTAATATTTAGGAACAAAAAAAAAAGAAAATATATTTTATATTTAATGAAGGTCTAGATATGAAGGTATTGGCTTGGAAAATATTTTCAAAAAGGAATGTAGTATAAAATTAAAAAGATAATGGGCTAACAAGGAGAATAGCAGGTGGAAAGTTAGCTATATTTCAGGCATGCATAAACTTTCCATAGCTTTTTACTCATCATAGCAGGGTCAAAGGATCATGACCTGAAAATAGGGCGCTCTACAATATAAACAACCTTTAATACATAAAGCAAAGTTTTTTTTAAAAAAATGTTATCTTTTAGTGACTTAAGTAATTTATGTTGTTTTTTTAAAAAAAAGGAGTTGCTGATGATTAATTAATCATTAAGTTTAAATAGCAAATTAATTATATCGTACTTTATTTGATTTAATTGGAAATCCGGAAAACCGCTCCTTTTCGATACTTACAATGGACTTTTTACGACATTTTATTAGTTCTAACTGCTGAATGCCTTTATCAAGAAAGCTATTATTCAAAAAGGTCTATCTAAATAAATCTACACAAGAAAATTTATATTGGCCAATTATTTAGAAAATAAGTCATCAAAAATGTAGTAAAACGGTTCTTTATCCGCAGCCCATCTTTCCCATCATTTTAGCAATGTACTAGTCCGAGGAAAAGGAATACAATTTCGATGCTATACTCACTCCAGTGCTCTGAAGTAAAAAATATCTTTAAAAAATTATAATTGTAATATACAAAAGTGTATCGTCTAATTGTACGGAGGAAAACATAGACTATAAATAAAATAAGATGTAATTAGTAAACACGGCAACTGAAAAGGATTTGTGGAAATCAAATAAGGACGAGGTCAAGGCCAGCGAGATAAACAGCTTACGTAAGCTCCAATATATGTGGTGGTATTATCAAAACAAAAATGGAATGTCAAGCTTAAGTCAGCGATTTTTCGCTTTTGAAATATTCTGTTCATCTAATAATTCTAAAACTCGGTTTGGGGTGCGCCAAATTTTAGGAATCGCTTGTGCGCACTGTTCAAGAAGATCTAACGGGCTTCAGATTTCTCTACAACAAGACCGATGCTAGCTAAAAAAAAAAAAAAAAAAAAACAAATTTATTAAAAGGCAATGTCCTTATAACCAAGACAATGTTCTTGAATGCCGCCAGAAACATTGTGGTTCGTAAGTTCCATCTTCGATCTTTGAAGACAGTTCCTCTAAGCTTTTAGTGCTTAATGTCTGATCATCAAAAAGATTGCATATTCTGTTAGTACACATAACATACATTCCCCAAAAAACTTTGTTCATATTCATAACATGTATTATCAGTGAATATTGAATTTCGGAAACTTCTCAATCATATTAGTCTTTCTCAGCAACAAAATAATGTATAAAAAAAAGTCTGGAATATTTCATTCATTACTAAATGCAAACTGAAACTTCTTATTTAGTAAAACATAAAACTTAGCAACAACAATCAATGAATTTTAGGTACAGTTACAAAATTCTTGCGAAATACTGTAGGTGCGTTTCCATCCACTGTAGTATAAGAATGAAGTTAAAAAAAGTTTGAAAAAGTATCTTATTCAATAAACTACGTGATATTTAAATAAAATAAAAAAAAAGTATATTAAAAAAAAACAAGCTCACAGTATTATTTATTGTATGAATATTTCATTCATTAAATTCATCAGATAAAAAAAAAAAAATCAATTGAAAAATTAAAGGTTATTTTTTTTTTTTTTAACCGGGATAATTTTATTTGAAGGTGACCTTTAGTAAGTAGTAAAAACAAAACCTTGGAAATGTGAGGGAGAGACCGGATGTATATTAATACAACCTTGGAGTATCTTCCATAACATGCAACCTAATCTTGTTGTTGTACTGACGATTCCACCACTGGAGAATATAATAGATTTATTACTTACTAGAATAGTCTTATTTTATTGTTGAATTGGAAATTATTATTTGATTAGAACAATCAACACCATGATCTAATTAAATATATTGCAAAACACTGTTATAGAAAGCTTTATAAAAATAATGATAATAAAACTATTGTTACGTATAGATTATTAATTATCCTCCAATAAGGAGAGACATTTGTTATTAGATATTCTTCAACTTTAAAAAAATATCTCTTTGAATTTACAATTATATTAATTCATTTCATTTATTCTCCTATTATTTTAATTACCGTTACTTCTAGAAGGAAACAACACAAGGCTAACAAAAGTCTGCTTTTCCGCTGAATCTAAACAAAATAATGAGAATTTTATGTTATCTAAGTTATTTACTATGAGTGTATTTACTACTACCTTCAGCTACGGTTTTAATGTGTATTTGTTGACAAAAGTTGATGTTTACTTTGTCATAAAAGGAAATATTCCGATCGTGTTAATTTATATCTTGAGCAATCGGATCCGTATGCGTGTGTGTGTATAACAATGAATTAAAACATTCAAAAACGAAAAATAGCAAGAATATCAAAAACTTAATATTCCGTTCAGACACCACGAAAGGATTGGACTTCGAAGCTTTCTTAAACATCGTTCAACTTGTATTCGCGACTTTACTGAAAAGTATTTTTTTTTCTTCAGTTTTTTATTATTTTCTTCAAACTTCGTACAGTATATAATAACATTTATAAACCTTGAACTGTCTAAACATTCAATACAACTAGTATTGAATTTTGAATTGAATTTTGTGGAAATGAAAATCACTGGTCAACCTCTAAGATGCTACTAAGAAATACTTTACAACAATTCTACTACAATATAATTGAGACGACAAGTAAAATATGTTTCAAAATATGAAGACAATCGGTGAACGAGAAGTGCGATTTTACTGAGTGGGTTTTCTCTATCCTCTCAAAAAAATTTTCTTAAACTTGTCTTAATGTTTCTTAAACTAGTCTCAGACTAATAAATGTGCCTCCGCATCAAATCACTGAGCTAATCTCATCCCTCTCTGACAATTTAATTGGCATATTTAAAAAAAAAAAAGGACTTCAAAGCAATTCATGAAGTTCAGAAGATTTTTATGAAAAAGTCACTACCATGACAATCACTTGCGCGCGGGTTAAACAAAAAAATTATTGAGGATAAAATGAATTTCAAAATCAGATCTGTGTCCTGATTCAGAAAAAAGATCCTCGATCTCCTGATTAATAAGGGTTCCGCCTGAAGCTGAGGAAGTGTGAGTAGCATTAGAAGTAAGAGCATTAAAAATATTTCAATAGAGTTAGGATATCCCATTTTAGCATATAACATTCTGTCACTTCAAATTTATCAGCTAGTACTTCATAATCCTTACTGCTGTAAAGAGATGGTTCAACCATCAGTATTACTGAAATAGCACTTTTAAATGAGTCAGTCTCTCACTTTAACAGCGCATTATCTAGGTCTTGAATTTGATATTAAAGCAACTTCATTAACATATAGTCAATATGACTGCTAATTCACTCCGTCCATCACTAATTATCATCAGTAGTTAAGAGTAAAGTCCGCCTAACTTGCTTACTTCGCTGTAGTAAAAAATGTATTAGTTTTAAATACCCACACCTTGTTTACTTTGAACTTGATGTGTGTTTGAACAATATTACTTTGAACAATATCTGAACTTGATGTGCGCTTGTTTTTCCTTGTAAATTTTACTAACATACCCAATTTTTAGGAATATCACTTAATAACTCAGAAAACATACAGTCATAAGAGCAAATAAACGAATTAATTAGCATTAAAAATGCAATGATGTTATAGCAAGAACAGTAAAGTCCAGAGAATCATTTCAAGAAGACAGTCCTCCTTTGGTATCGCTCCTTTATTACAGAGACTTGAAAAAGAAATTTAGTGCATATCAAATATAATGGAGTTGATGAGGAGAGAAATTAGGTTTGATTAATTAGACGAGATATGAAGTCACTGTTATAATATAGCAATAAGTTTACACAAACTGCACTGGACTTGTAATGATTTTATAGAATACAAGGTGAGATTAGAGATATGACACGATGCGATGTATGGTTGAATCTGAAAGATAGATATCTAGATAGATTCTCACTGGCTTATATACAGGTTCTCCCAATCTAGCCTGCTTAAGTCAGAGAGTATCAGAGAGGGTCTGTCTTCTCTCTCTTAATTCTCTCTCTTGCCATTACACAAATCTTTATTGTTTACAAAACGATAGTGTCTACTGTTCAACAAATTTTTTGGGAGCTCTTCTTCACATTTTTAAAATCATTTTTTATTGGAATTTTCAAATTTACCTTTTTTGAGCGTTAATTGGTTTTCTCCAGCTGCTTGGAAATCGTAGAGCGCAACAAATAGCTGCGGATCGTCCTCTTCTTGTACTAGAAGATTCTCTTTGGAGGTCCACCTGGAGGCAGTTGGATCGAGTCCACCTCCAGGTATGGTGGCCGGCTCCGGTAGGTCCGGTATATGAGGTAGTGGTCGGCTGGCAAGCAGAGCTTCTGCACACAAAGAAATAAAAAAAAAAAAAATTATTGCCAAACTAAAAATTAAAAAAAAAAAAATAATAAGGGTGTAGCAAAATAATGTAGGGTTAAAAATAATTAAAAAATGTGTGAAGCTATATATGTGTGAATTAGAAGATTTAAAGAAATTCGGTTATGTGATTTTCGAGGAAAGCGTAAAACTGGGAAAAAAAGTCAGTAAAAAGTGACATTTCCAATTTCCATCGATTTAAACCAAAAAATCTTATTGTTGAGTGACCGGGGGTAGTATCTAAACGAAATATCGAGTTTGAACTTTATGGGATTATCAGTTTTTGAGTTAGAGAAGAGATTAGCTCAGTGGTTAGCGCGTTGGACTCCCACGCGGAGGTCCCGGGTTTGATCCACTGCTACCCTTACATTTTTCTCTTCCCAGGAGCCTCTACAGCTCACTGTCCGGTGATGGACAGTGTTGTCTTTAACGAGAGAACACTATCCGGAGGCCGGCAGTGCAATGAGAAGGCTCCAGGCGCCAATGACCATAGATGTTGATGCGTCTTAAATTAAAAAAAAATCTGGTGTGAAACACTCACACAACATTCTCTTACTCCAGTTCTCAAAATTATAAGTGAAAATTTTATAGTTTGTGTGCCAAATTTAATGAAATTCGTCGAAAACTGAAAAAACTGTCCAGTTAAAGCGCACTTCCGGTTTACTAGTTTTCTTGAAACTCGGAATTTTGCTATCTATTTATTTCTAATTAATTTTTTTTGGATGAAAGAATTATATAATCAACTATGATAGCACTTTGGTGAAAAACATAACCCACCTCTACTACAAAAGTGCCCTAAAATGAATTTTCTCAGAGAAATGTTTTAAATAAAAGTTGTAGATCTTTGTATGTTTAGTTTATATATGAAGTTTCAAGAAAATCGCGAAAAAAATCATTTAGTAAAGTGGTAATGCAAACGCACTTCCGGTTATCCGATTTCTTGAAACTTGGAATTTCAACAATATATTCAATTCTAATTAGCATTATTTAGATGATAGAATTGTTTAATATACTGATATAGCACATTAGATGGAAACTTAACCCCACCCCTCCCACAAAGTGCCCTTAAATGAATTTCCACAGAGAAATGTTTCAAATAAAAGTTGTAGCTGTTAGTATGTGTAGTTGGTACACCAAGTTTGAAGAAAATCGTTGGAACCATTTTTGAGAAAATCGCAAAAACGTAAAAAAAAAAAAGTAGTAAAGTGGTATTTCCGGTTGAGGAATTTTGACAGATGACCCACTGTCGGAGCCCATGGTGATACCTAAACGGAATATCATGTTTGAACTTTCTATGATTTTTCGTTTTTGAGCTATGTTGTTCACATAGATACATACACACACAGACACTCATACACAGAACATTTGCTAAAAACCATTTTTTTTGGACTCAGGGGACCTCAAAACGGATATTTCCGGTGAAAACTCAAGATCGAAAATTTGACACGATTACAATACTTCCTCTTACTGGAAGAAAGAGAAAGTAAAAAAAAAAACGGTTAACCGGAAGTATAACTCTACTGAACTGTATTTTTTTTCTTTCAGTATTCTGCGATTTTCTCCATAAAACACCGACGGGTTTCATTATACTAGAAAGCTAAACATTTAGGAACAGAAATCCCTTATCCTTTTTGTTTTCAATAAAATTCATTTAAGTGGGGTTTGTAGGAGGAGAGGTTATGCTTTCTTTAAAAAGATTGAAGACAGCTTCGGATTATCAGTTTTTGATTTAGAGAAGGGATTAGCTCAGTGGTTAGAGCGTTGGACACCCACGCGGAGGTCCCGGATTCGAGTCTAGCTGTGCTACCCTTTGATTTTTTTCTTCCCAGGAGCCTCTACAGCTGACTGTCCGGTAATGGACAGTGTTGTCTTTATGACCATAGATGGTAACGCGCCTTAAATTTAAAAAAAAAAAGAAGAAAAGTTTTTGAGTTTTCTTCTCTCTCCCTCTCAAACACACACATGCACACACCCCAAAGAGAAAGAGAGAGACAATGAGTGAGAAGAGGGAAGTAGATAAAAAGATAGACAAACATACATTCAGACAAATTTTTGTCCATTTTTTCGTGGTTAGGTGAGAGATGAAAACTTGTACATATTTCCGGGGAATACTCAAGTTTCGTAAATCTGAACAGATTATTAATTATAATATATAATAATATTCTCTTGTGTGTTGTGTGTGTGTGTGTGTGTGTATTATATAAGGGGTACTTCCAATATTGTGCGATTTCGACCAAAATCTTATCGTCCGAACAAATAAATTTAAATAGACTGTTACGATTTACTGAGGGTCATTTTCTAAAAAGCCTTCTATTATCCATTAATTTCTTCTATTATCCTATTTCTAAAAATGATGTTAACGACAAATATATAAATAAAATTATAACCTTCTTTTTAAAGAAGAGACATTTTATATATAATAATAATAAACTAAGCACCGGAAACTATTTTATCCAAAAATATATATTTAAATAAAGTTTTTAATACAAACAAGAAACAAAAAAAAAAAAAAAAAAAGAATTAATTTAAGAACAGTTTTAAAACAGAAAGTCATAAATCAAGAAATTTCTTTTAAAGTTGAGACATTTATGTAGAAACCAGATGTCGCATAGTCAGTCTCTCTCCTTTGTAACTTCTAACATATCGTACACATGTGTGTTATTCGAACATATGCGTATGAGTTGTGTTTTTCTTCCATAATAACATATTATTCAATTCTATGTTAACAAATTGGATTCCATAATTTAATTTTATTAAACAAAAAAAAAACAAAAACAAATTTAAAAATCAAGATACAAAAAAATGTTTCTCGAAAAGTTTCGCAAATAAGGGAACTTTAAACTAAAACTATGTTGGCCTATTATTTTATACACGGGATTTGCGTAAATGGAGGGAGCCATCCGTACTTTACAATTTATTATTGTTAGTGTTCTTAGGCTATGTCCACACTAGTGCAACTTTCCTTTCAACAGAGCATGCGTCGTAGCGCACGGTGTGATGAATGAAAGGCATGCGTTATTGATGCCTTATTGAAGACGAGTAGGCATTTGTTTTTATAACGCAAGCAATAGCGCACGTGAATCCAACTAGTTGGATTTTCGTTCAACATTCTATGCGTCTTTTTAATCTCACTCGTGTTGTGTGATAATTTTATAAGTATTATATATATTATATAATTAATTTCAAATATTATTTAATTATTATTAAAAAATTATTATTATTTATATAATTTATAAATTATATAATTTTATTTATATTATTATTATTTTTTTATTTATTTTTAATATTTATAATAATTATTATTTTAATAATAATTTTATTATTAAACTGATAGTAATTAAACTATTATTATTAATTAATAATATCTCCGACATGTCTGCAAATGAAGGGACACTTGATTTCATAGAGGATTACCGCCAACGAACAGTTTTATGGAAAATAAATTCAAAATTATACACCAACCATTCTGAATCCATCGATAAAATGCACACAACAGATGATTAAGTGTGGACAACAAATTGAATGCGTCAAGAGGCATGCGCGAAAGGCATGCGTAACGCATGTTGAATGGAAAGAGGAAGCGCAAGTTGAAAGGGAAAGGGAAAAGGAAAGCGCACCCAGTGTGGACATAGCCTTAGGCCATAGTTACTACCTTAATTTGATTACATTTTAGACCACCAGGCAGTGCTTCCATCATGTCCAACAATTCTGGTTTGGTTATTAGTGATAGAGATCATTCACAAAAAACTTCCTAAATAAATTTTTTTAAGTAATATATTTCAATTAAAATAACTGGTGATGCAGATTGTATTACAAGTTTGAAGAAGATCGTTGCAGTTGTTTCCCATCGAAATACTAAACCTGATTTTAGTAAACCATTTCAAACTTGTAAGTTTTAGCGAAATATTAATATGGACTTCATTTTTTATAAATTTAGTAAAAATATAATGTTCTACAAAGTAAAATGACGGTTAAAAAAAAAAATTATCGTTTTTAAATGTTTTATTAATTTCTATGAATTTATTATATTAGCTCATTATAATTGATATTGTAAATCATTTTTCTGCCGGCAGCTGGATACCTCCGCTGATAATTAAAAAAAAAAACTGCACTCCAGTTTCCACTTTGATGAGGTTATTAAATTTTCTACCGTAAAGAAACTGGTAGGTACCATGGACCGAAATAAATAGGTAATCGGATGGAGCTGAGTCTGGACTATAGGGTCCAGAAGTACAATTGCCATCAAATTCTTCAATTTTTCCTTTAGTCTGACTAGAGGGATGTGGCTGAGCAGTTATCTTCTTGCTGGAACAAAACTTTTTTTTGTGATTGTCCTATGCTGATTTAAAGCTGGGCCATTTTGTAAATAAATTCTATCTAGTTGTTGGCGGCAGTAAAGGTTCATGGAATTCATGGAAGGTCTATCTGGAGAACAAATCTATGATAATTACTCCTCCTTAGTTCCAGTAAACTCACAACAGTTTTTTATTCAAATTACTCTCTGGCACCTGTATCAGGATTTCGCCAGGACATACTTATGTCTATATCCTTTTGTAAAAGCGCATGTTAGATGGATTTCTTTTCAAAGAAAAGTTGGCAATATCATTCTCCTGGCGGCCTGTTGAGTTGTAAATTCATGCAGAACTATCTTATATCTCTTTTCCATCTTTCCTATAGTATGGAGATGCCGGCCAAAAATGGCTTTAGACATACCAGTTCTGCAGTAAGAGAGCACGAATACTTTGACTGGACGGCCTCACCAACGTAACATGATGGCCGCCCTGAACCTGTTTTTCTTTCTAAGATCGTATCACCACTATTTAATTTTTGATACCAAAGCCGGGCAATAATACACTGGTCAAGGACGTCTTTTCTTTCGATTTTACAGAAAGCGCGTAGCTTCAGCACCTGAACACTGTTTTATCCAGTAGTGACGTAAAATGACTAGTATATCTTAAGGCAAAGTTATGATTAAAAAAAAAAAAAAAAAAAAATCACAAACTGACTTTTTGAAGAGGACTTGATATGTATAGAAACACTCTACAAAGTCTAAAAGTTAATATAATATAATATTATATTCGTGTTTGTGAACGATCATTTTTGTTTTACATACCCCCCTCCGATACAATTCAAATAAAAATTGTAAAAATACTGGTGTACATTTAATAAGCTAGGTTTGAATAAAATTGCTGGAGCTGCTTTGCATATCGCGAAATAATGGGGAGTGGGGGGCTCAATAAACTCAACTTTCATTAGGCGAATTTTGACCTTCATTGTGAATACGACCGTAATAGCTAATCATGTTTGAGCTTCCAGCGATTTTTCATTTTTGAAATATTTTGCACACATTCATTCAGAGCTCAAAATAATTTACTAAATTCTAAGTTAATTAGGGTCAGAAGGACTTGTCCATCATCTCTCATACCAGTACATAAATCATAATATACAAGTTTTTGGTATAAAAACATTATTCCCTCGCAGAAAACAAAATATAATCATCAGATACATTTTCCGTGGCAGCCTGCTTCATTTAGTGGTCATCGACCGGTTTCGGGCGTGCGCCCATCTACAGGATGCGTTTTTCAGACAGTGTGACAACACAGACTTGCACAGAGCAAATTCAGTTTACACAAAATGAAGCAAGCTGACACGGAAAATGTATGTGATGCTTTCCAGCTCTGCGGAACCAACCACCCCAACAATATATATAATAATATTTTATTAGAAATATTTTCCAAACATATTTGGTTTAACATTATAATTTTATTTTGTTATAGTTATAGCAAAATGAAATATTCTTAATGAACGGAGAATGTAATAATCGATATTTCATGAGAAGTGGAAAGAAAATAAATAAACATGCGTACCCCCCACTTATAATGGTTTATGTAGGATGATGACTCACAATTATCATATTTTTTCCTTACTAGGTATTTCTAATGAAAAACGCCATGATTAAAAATCTAACAAGAGAAGAGAAGAACAACTAAGTGAAACTGAAAGTGAAACTAATATTAATATAATATTATTATTATTATTAATACTAATAATAATATTATCTTGAAGTTTAAATGTAAGTTGAATTAAATCTATATTCTGTAGGGAGGTCTAGTCATACACACACACACACACACCACACACACACACACACACACACACACACATATATATATATATAAAAACACACAAGTTATAAAGAAATACAGAAGTTTGACTGAAACTGAATTGTGTGTGTGTGTGTGTGAGAGAGAGAGAGAGAGAAAAATCTTCTCCTGTGACAAAATAAACAAATGTTGAAGCCTTTCCTTCCGCCATTGTATTACTACTACCAAATGTGATATATTTATTAAATAAACAAATAGAAAGCAAAACAAACAAATAAAATACCCTTCTCCTTCATATATTTATTTCCGCCTGGAGGTTTGTTAATTATTATTCAACCTTTTTTTCCCCCATAATTAAGTCTGTCGTATAAAATTAAACTTTCTAAGACCTTCTCTAAAAGCATTAATAAACAATTCTATAGAATTAAAAAAATAATATTAATTAAAACCAGTGACTAAAATGTAAATTGGATAAATAATAAATACTGTTACAAATTCAGCAAAATATGGATGAAACCGTAAGTTGGAATACAAAAATGACAACCAAATCACGCTCCGCACGCACGTCCAACATCATTACAGTTAATCATTCAATTACACTCAATCATACATAACAGCACCACAACACATATATACATAAGCTGCAATTTGTGGCGCAATCTTAACCAGTAAAACATGTTTACCAATTAAAACTCACCGTTAATGGTTCTATTAACCAAGTTTTTAACTTTTAAGTCAATCAACTTCAAAATATAAAATAAATGTGATACTCTTCCTCGGATTTTTCTTTTTATAAAAATAAGTCGCTGAACATAAACACATCATAGCAGAGGCCAACGGATTTGCAGGCGAGATATTTAATTTATAGATATAATAAATTATTAAATAATTATTAAATAAGACACTTTTTTTAACGTAGAATACGTTTTTTGAGAAGCCACCTATTTGGTAAAAAGCAAACGTTCAAATTAGATTAAAAACCGAACGAATGTTTTTTCATCATAAGAAGGTAAAAACGTATTCTACGCATGATGCAACTGTCATGTGACAGATACCGTTTGAATCTTTTTTAATTTGGTTTTTAAATCTTTAATTATTAGGTGTTAATCATATGAGCCTAATGATTCAAAGATTCAAATGAGCCTAATTAAAAGATATGGTTTTAATTGTTACTGGTTGTAAAGTAAATGTTCTGTAACGCACAATTAATAATATAAAGAGTTATTATAACAATTCGATAATTTTTTTTTTTTTGCAATGTTTGAATAATGCAATTATGCTGTTTATTATGTGTTCACTGAATTGCACTGCACATAAAAATATATGAGATGGGAGTAAATAATAAATATATTAAATTTATTTTGCCAAAGAGACTTTAAAACATGTCTGAGTCACAAAACTTTCACCTATTACAATTTCAAAAATTCCATTTCACAAATTATCTTCAAACTGGGAATGTTTACTAGTTGCTCTTAATATTTTATAAATGTTGGGAGCCATAGATCTTTTGAAAAGTCGCTTTTCAGAGACATTTAACGTCGCAGCTTTCATATAACCTGTTAAAATCAATTTCTGGCACTAGGTCGACCCAAAGCTCAGCTGGAACTTGCAAGTACAGAGAACTTGATGATGGTATTTTTTGAAGCATCTTACCGAGCATTACTTGGGGTTCAGCTTAGGATATTCTGACTATGGAATATACAGGGAAGCTATTGTAACTGCTAGCAAAATAGTACTGCTGGCAAAAAAATCGACAAAGGGCAGAACAGTGTTCTACGAATAATCACTGACTTCTGTCTCAACTACAAACTAATATTGTGGTATTGTTCCTCTACAATTAAGACGCTTTCCGTTGCACTAGGCATATTACGAAAAGCTAAAGCGATCTGATGATCTATCTAAAGCCATTATAAACCAGCTTCAGCGAGACTTTCATAGCTAAAATTAAGTCCCTTCTAATTGGAGAAAGACAAATCTTTATATTTTGCTTTGATTATCATCTGATTTGAAATTAGCGTCAGCCACCCTAGGTTTAATGAGTGAAGAAAGCAAATCTACTTTGTTGGAAGTATAGCTCAATTGCATCAACATTGGCTCTTAGATAAAGGTCTCTGCCCACTATACCGTGCCATACTAGACCATATTAGGAACGTGTCAGGCGCTCCGATCACGATCTGTGCCCACTGCAAGAGGATCAACAATGTTCTATTCCCGTATACAACATGTATGATAACCGTATCGTACCCGTTTGGTTCCCATTCTATCGGTTGTAGTACATTTTCCATTTTCGTGTTCACGCAGAAGCGTTGTCGCGTTTATAACGGAGAGCATACGCAACAACAACGCAGTGAGCCGTCCGCGCACACCGGTTTGGTATAGCGTGCCGATACCTGCAAAATATTCTCTCCTTCAAAACTGTTGAGCGTACGATCTTAGCCCGCTACATTATTGGCCGATGACGGAACGGTTCTAATGGGTATTGTTTGATACTATCAGTACAAAGAATATTAGTTTGCATTGTCGACACGGTTACGGTCCTAGTATGGTACGGTATAGTAGGCAGAGCCCTTATTTATAGAATAATTAAAGGAAATTAGTTTTATGTACAGCCTCTGATTGTGGCATTGCTGATATCGGTGTGTATTGTCAAAAGTTTTCACAGTTATCCGTACCAGTTAAAATATTCCATTATTCTCCAAACGACTTGAAATTATGTTCGGGTATTTCAGGTCTCACCAGCTGAAATTATGACCGTCTTATGATCAGTGGATTACAAAGACGAGGTTTATGGAACAAATTTCAGTGAGTTACCCGCTATTTTGAGTTGACTGGAAATGAGAAAGCCGAAGAGGAACTAGCAAAGTTCGGCGCGCAACTGCCTCAATCAAAGTCTCCTCTTCACCTAAAAATGGCCCGCTCTTCTATTTGGACCACATTGTACCGCAAGCGAGAACATAATAATTATCGAGAGGTGCTACTATTAGGCAAGAAATACGAAGGCCTTTGCACGTCTGGAGGCTCAATCCACGGGCAATTGTTTTCTATTAATAACAGGCTCGCGATGATTTAGGCATTAATGCTCAGTCCAATACAACTGAGAGCGTGAAATGGCCGCCCTCTAATGGATTGCTAATGGACTATTAAAAAAAAAAAATCATTTCACAGTAAAATGTTTTATATAAAAAACCATACAGACCTGTCTAGATTATTTGAATTTAAAAT
>JAAEAF010002417.1:0-83983 GCA_011037195.1 Triatoma infestans | reverse complement strand
TTCCTATCAGAAGGGAAACCTGTAATGGGAATCCTTAAAATCATCTCACGATAAGTGGTAGAATGACCATATTGCTTACCCTGCCAAAAACCTGTTTAATTCTATAACAGGCTTTCTTTGCCTGGTTTTTCACCTCCACAAAGAGAGGTGGAATTAGGGATTCCACAGATGTCTCCATAGATTCATCACAAAGTCTCCATAGATGCGGTCGGTGTAGTCCGAAACGCACCAGTCACCGCCAGACAAGCCAAACGTTGGATTTCTTCCAACAGCTGCCTAGCGGATCGTGTTTCAATGCGACGCCACCACACCAAAGCCGCATATACCAATCTAGGTTTAATGACCATGCAATAAATCCAGAACATCATCTTGGGAGTGATCCCCCAGTTCTTACCTACAACTCTTCGACATTGCCAAAAGGAGATTATCGTCTTTTGATGTTGTGTCTTATCATGTTCCGACCAGTTCAATTTACTGTCGAGAACTACTCCAAAGAACTTCACTGATTTGCTAACCTGTATGGAAGTACCTAACAACCTAGGAGGCGTAAAACCTACTATCTTCCTTCTATGAGTAAATAGAATTGCCTGGGTCTAATAGGATTAATGGAAAGACCCTTATCCTGGTCCAACAATAGACCATGTTAAGGGCGCTTTGCATTAGGTCCGAAATAGTGGACAGACAGCGCCCTAACAATAAAATGACACCATCATCGGCATATGCTTGCACATAAAATCCCGATGAATTCATCCTAACCAAAAGGTCATCCATGACGACGCACCACACTTTGGTGAGAGACAACCCCCTTGAGGGCACCCTCTCCCCGCTTGTACTATCATGGTGCGCCCGCCAAGGGAAGCCTGTATAACCCTACTCCTAAGATAGACACCTATCCAATTGATTAAGACGGGATGTATACCTTTTCGTACCAAGGCATCTTCGAGAGCATCAAACGATACTCTGTCAAATGCCCCCTCAACATCAAAGAAACACCCTAGGGCATATTCTATCCATAATGTTGGTACATAACGAAACATCAAACATCCTTTAAAAATTCTTAACAATACCTTCGTCAGCACGTCCCCACCATTTTGCAACAGACAAGGATAAATCCCGTCCGGTCCAGGTGACCTGAAAGGTGAGAAACTTTGTACTGCCCAACTGACTCTATCATGTGTAACTACCTCATCTAAGGTGGATACATCTTCAGGGTCCCATCTCCTTCCACCCACCAAAGACGAAGCAGCATTTAAACCAATATTATCCGGGAAGTGAGTATCAAGCAAAAGCTGCAGTGTCTCCCCTTCCCCCCCTGTAAAGGAACCATCAGGGTATCGTAGGGTACCTAACTGACTGTCCCTATCCCTTACTAAGAATCCGTACCAATCTAGATGATTCCTGGAACGAATTTATATCCTCACAAATGGATCTCCAGGAATTCCTCTTGGCTCTCCTCAGAGCATATTTATATGCTCTTTTAATACTGTTATAACTATCCCATGATTCCGAAGAATCAGCAAGGACAGCCTTCCTGTATGAGCCCCTTACCTGTCTCCTTAGTTTTTCCAACGAAGAGGACCACCAGGGGTTCTTACTACCCTTAACCACCTTGGGAGGACAAGACTCCTCGAATGAGAATCTAATGTGTTCATGAAGAATACCAGCCTCCCTTTCCAATTCCTCTATACCATCAGGGGCTTCTGATTGGATAGTCAGTTTATCTTCAATAATTCTAGAATATAAACCCCAATCCGCCCTCTTGGGATTCCTATAACTAGCCAGGGTAATTGGATCAATCCCCAGACTAAACCTAATCATCCTGTGATCGGAGATGGAAGCCTCAGGACTCACCCTCCAATCCTTAATCAGACCACTAAAATTCCTAGAAGCAAGGGAAATATCAATAACCTGTCTTCTAATCCTAGTAACAAAAGTGGGTTCAGTAAACCCTATTCAGGACCTCTAATCGCGTGCCCACCAGGAAATCCATGAGAGCGCGACCCCTACCATTGGTGTCGCTGCTGCCCCAGACGACATGTTGCGCATTCGCGTCACATCCTATTATAATAGGTATGTCATTGGTCTCCGAATACCGAACCAAACCCATGAACTCCTGAGGAGGAGGAGAGGGGCCATCATAGGGGAAGTAAGCCGAAGCCACAACTACGTCGCGACGACGCCCACCAACCCCCAGTCCAACCCTCACCGCACCAAGTCCCGAGAGCAGAACTGTCGAAGCAGGACAGCGTCGACACTCCGACTGGCAAGAATACATGCCCTAGGAATGTCCCCGCCATCCGCCACGAACAGTCTGCCATCAACCACACTCAATCCTCGAACCAAACCTTTAAAGGCATAAGGTTCTTGTATTAAAATAAAATATGTATGCAACTTAGCAATACAACGGCATAAGTTAGCCGTTGCATCTTTGCTATGCTGCAAGTTAACCTGAACCATTTATACCCTGTCAATCATAGTAATAAGTCAACTAATGTAAGAAATGGAACTTCTGACAAACTTGATAGCAGGCAGGAACAAAAAAAAATAAATAAATAAATAATATTAAAATAAATATAAATAAATAAATAAACAAATAAATAGATATAAATAAATAAATAAGCAAACAAATAAATGTAAATAAATAAATAAAAAAAAAAAAATACCTGCCTTACATATCTCTCCTTTTTCCTTTGACTCTGTTTCAGAAATCGCCGCAGGAGGACAAGTCCTCCGCGGCTCCTCCTGACACGTTCTCCTCCAGAGCAAGCCTTCCCTGCCTCTGGATATTTTTCCAGATTCCCACCCATTAGTGCATCCAGGCCCTGGTCACCCGACTCTGGATGTACAGAAGAATTACCCCCACCACCGGTGGCCCCCTCCTCTAAGGGGCCCCCGGCTGACGAATTTAAAATTAAAAACATATAATAAATAAAATTAAAAATTCATCTCCAGAGCTCTCCACCCTCCACGGAGCCTCACAATTTGGGACGCTTTGAAGAAGCGCCAGAGCTACCCTAGAGATATAGCGCCCAGGGATTGTGAGCCAAGGCCCACAATACCCGGGAGCTCACCCATGCGTTCTTTACGCTAGCCGATTGACCAGAGCTGGGTTAGGCTCTGGCCGCCTGTTTAGTGGAGTCAGGAACCAAAGTGGTGTGTTGGACTGCAAGGCACGCCGAGGAAACTTGCCTCCAGCGAGAACCTGCGTCCTCAACCACCAGGACTTCCCTCCCCCACGACACAGGTATCCACACACGGCAAACATGTGGGTGGCACCAGCACGTGCCACTGGCGTGTAAGACTGTAACTATGTAAGTGTATAATGTTAAGGCGTTTAGGTGTAAGTGATGCAGTATGAATTCCCACGGAGGCTCCGCAGCAAAAGAATTCGCTGCAAGAGATTCAGGCCGCACATAAATTATGGCGACCCAAACAGAGGGCAGAAAATTCTCCACCAACTCACACTCCTAATGGGAAAACCACTGCACTTGTTAGTCTGTAATTGTAGCTGAGGTACGTGGGAGTGCTACTTCGCAAATAGCCCGAAGGTTACCCTCTGCGTTCACCCTCCAACTTAGCCACCCACGCTTCCGCAAAAGTGGAGCGCAGATGTTTCCGGAGCCAGCGACGAGGACGCGTTGGATGAGCTAGAATGAGGTTCCGCGACGGAATAGCCGTCTCGAGAAACATAGGGAAGTTTCACCCTATGTGAGTACGAATACTCCCTCAAACCTTTGGCTCCGAATAATAAGCTGAGGAACAAATATAAAATTTTTCTTTTTTCTAACTGCTTTAAGAATGTAATTCTTCTATATGAAGTTTTTACAAAAAAATTAGGATTGTTCTTATAAAACAAACAAAAAAATTCAAATTTTACATTTTAGTTGAAGTAAAAAAGGAAAAATAGTTAAAAACGAATAAAATTAACGTTTCTGAATTAACCGCCAGGTAACAGCACTTACTTAAGCTACAATTTGTAGTAGTACAAATAATTGCCGCTAGAAAGCATAAGCTTTCAGAATTGTAGTTCCAAAATTTGCCACCCGATCACAGCGCCATCCTGTGATGTAAACCATTTTTCAATAGTTTAAGGAAGTAGCGTAATGGAATCCCAAAGAAAAACTTTGGAAGTAGCGACACCTAGTGGCAAACTATATAACTATAAAAAAAGTTGATTTCTCAGTAGGTGTTGTTATCTGGTGGCCATATTTATAACTACAAATTTACTAATTTTAATTAGTTGTAATTATTAGAAAACAAAAAAATATTCACACACGGTTCTTTTACTCCAGTTTTCAAATTTGTAATCGACAAACTTTATAGTTAGTGAAGCAAATTTAATACAATTCGTCGGTGATTTTATGGAGAAAATCACAAAAACTGAAAAAAAATTACTTAAGACTACATTATAATTGAAAAAAAAAAGTCATCAAAAACACTTCATTTTTTAAACTAGAAATAAATGAATATATTAATTATATTAATAAAATTCAAATATTTATTTATCTTTTTTCTACATTATATTTCTTGCGCAAGCTATTAAGATAATTCTTGGCATATTATTTGCCAAGATATTTTTCTGGAATAATGCTTGACATGATATCTTTCCCTCCTTTCTTTTTCATGAGAGGGTTCAGATATTTTATATTTGTTTTACAGCTAGAAATCTATAGGGCTGCGAATATTAATATTATCTTATGTAATAACGTAGATACAATGTTAAAATGAGAAATTTAAGACTATTAAGGGATAGATTCAAATTATTATATAATCATTATTTTTATAAGCATTTATATGTAACTACAGTTCAAGAACTTTTATCTAAATCTTGTTAAATTAATTTTATGGGTTAACCTAATCTTTATGGGTTAATTTAATTTAAAGAAACTATACATTTCCATAGCAAGAGATTGACCTCTGCTGAAAGCTGGACAAAAAATACAAACATACAAGAAGAAACATGATAAACATTACAGCTTAATCTTCAAAGTAATAAAATAATCTAAATATTTGATTAATAAAGTAAATAGTAACAATGATTTAGATAGACTTTATTCATTTATACAAGTTATTTTAGGGAAGGAATTTGAGGGATCTCCTCGTAGGTATTAAATAATACCTTTACAAACCTATGTATACGATTTCCTCGAAAGACTCAAAGATAAAATTATATAAATGGTTTAACTTTTCTTTATTTTCTATATCTAGTAAGTTAGCAAAAACATAAGAACTGTATGAAGGTAAATACCTAATTAACAACCTCCTTCTCAAACATTTATAATAAGGGCATTCCAAAATAAAGTGCATATTATCATTGTTGCCCACCGCACAAGTAAAGCAACTCTTTTAGGATCAAATAAATGGGCTATTCCATTATAAAAAATCCTGGGGTGACGATCACGCTACTCTAATTTGAGCTATCAACCTGGTTTTAATGATATTGCACCTAATATTTACATATGAACTACCATTAGCCAAGGGACATATCAATCTATAGTAGATGTTACATGAAGAGTTGAGTACTTCATTGACGTCAGTTTAGAGAAAGAATTTTTAAGTTATTAGAGACCACGACAGCAGTCCTGCGCTCCTATAGAATAAAGCATTTCCCTCACAACAGCCACCTAGTTAAAAGGAATGTCAGAACCATCCAAAAGCTTCACAAGTTTTCTATAGCATATCTTCAGAAGTGAGCTGCTCTACATCGATAAAATCTTCAGCCAGAATCTTATAGATTTAATAAAAATATTGGTTTTCACTTGCCGTCATTCAACTTCCAGCGAACGAAACTATTGGGGACTTGTCGTGGCAGGTTTAAGACAAACTTTAAGAATTTCAATTGGACACGATCACTATAGTGAAGTAGTTCAAGGCCCAATTTTTTAACTGATCCCAAACTTCTGATCGGTATGTATATATTCTTAAGGGGCGGCAATTTGTCTTTTTGTCCGGGGCGACGTAACCGCTAGAGCGGGCGCTGGAGAGGGACGTTACTGGCATCGCAATCTATGCAGAACAGTCCTTCTGCTCTGGGTAAAGCCAGTACAGGCGCGGCTAGTAGTGCCTTTTTTACCTGTTCAAAGCAAGTTTGCAACTCTGGCCCAAAATAGAAGTTCTTTTGCCTTTCGGCCGCTTTATACAGTGGGTCGGCTATTTCTGCAAAACCTCTTATGAAGCGTCGGTAGTGTGCTGCAAATCCTAGTAAAGACGCCTGTCTGTTGCTGGGAGTCGGCCACTCCTTGACTGCCTGCAGTGCAGCTGGGTTGGTTGCTACTCCTTACGCCAACAAGAAGTGTCCTAGGAAACTTATTGAAGTCCGCAACAGCTTCAAATTAGCTTTTCGAATGCGCTCAAAGACAATGCGGAGTCGATCCTTGTGTTCCTCTACCGTCGTGCTCCATACAATATCATCTGGTTAGACCATTGCTATCTTTCATTTTAGACCGCTTAACTCGGCATCCATCAGGCGCTAAAACGTCAGAACGTTATAGAGGCCGAAGAGTAGGACATTAAACTGGAATTACTTGTGAGTGGTTATGAATGCAGTGTTCTCCATATCCCCAGGTTCCACTTCTAGCTGCCAATACCCAGAAGCGAGATCCAAGGACGAATAGTACTTGGCACCAGCCAGACTGTCCAGGACGCGTGTATTCGGAGTAACGGAGCATCCTTTTTGGTGACCAGGTTAAGGCGGCGGTAGCCCACGCAGAACGGGTGCTTCCATCCTTCTTTTGCGCAAGTGCAATCGGGCTTGTCCACGGAGACATGGAGGGCTCGGCGATTTTCTGTTCTCACATCTCTTCTATCAGGGGTTCCACCTCTTTGTGACGCTGAAAAGGCACTCGGTGAGGTGGCTTGATAGATATGGCGTCACCATGGAGATATCGCGTCTTATGAGTCGCGTCCGCCTCATACCAGCTGGCCCTGCTGAGAAAATGGCGCTCAACTCTTGGAGCAGCTCGCTCAGCTTCCGCTGGTGAACCGGACTAAGGTCCATATTCTGGAGGTTAAAATGGTGTCCAGACCCTCAGGCTCTGGGCGTCCCGTTCCTGCGCAACTGCCTTCTAGTCCCTCCAACCTACCCTCGTGTTCGCGAAGATTGTTTCGGGTCCGGCCCCGCGTTCATCAAGCGTATCGGTATTGAGTCGTGGCGAACTCTCGCCAACACTCGGACAGCGCAAATCCCTTTTCGCGCCATATCAGCATCGAACAAGACTTCCTGCCCTTCTGCGAGGGAGAAGACAGAAGCGGTAGTTATTGCATCTCGACGACAGAGGATACCGACGATTTTCTGGAGTGTGGCGCTCAGCTTGGACTCTGAGGCTCGGGGTGAGGGGGGAGTAACTTTGCCCGCACCTAGTCTCCGGGCTTCCTCAGGGTAAACTTCTCTATACAATACCTCCGGATTAATGGCAAACTGCGCGACAGATTCGTGTCGGTCCTAGCTTTAAATAATTCTCTCTTTAGCCAGTATCGCTCCGACGGTATTGCTCCTCACTGGCCAAGGTGTTATACACCATTAGGCTCTCCCCTGTCAAACACAGGGCCAAATGCCGGCCTTAGTTACATTGTCTCAATTATTAATACAGCTTATCCCGTCAAAGTAGCGCACATAATCTCGCCACGTCCCCTTCATAAACTTCTTGGGTCGAATGAGCGGCTGGATAGGCCGGGCGCCCTTCTTCCACCACATCATCAGCCATCCTGGCTGGCTTTTGGTGCGAGGCATGTTATATCCCACCGCTGCCACCACTGTAATATATATTTGTGTGGAGCAGTGGAACTAATTCTCCCGCTGCTCGTAATATAAATCAATTAGATGCAGAACATATATTATTTATTTCAACGAGAAGGAACATACATCAAATTATTATTATTATTCCTTTTTTTTTATAATTTCAGACGCGTCAACATCTAAGGCCATTGGCGTTCGGAGACTTCTCAGCGCACTGCCGGCCTCCGGAAGTGTTCTCTCTGACATGACACTGTCCATCACCGGAGAGTGAGCTTTAGAGGCTCCTAGGAAAAAATCCAGAGGCAGTGAGATGTAGAGGCTCCTAGGATAAAATTTAAGAGCAGCACAGTTGGATTCGAACCCGGGTCCTCCGCGTGGGAGTCCAGTACGCTTCCCTAACATATTATTATTATTATTCAAAAAAAGGTAGATCAGGGTTAGAAAAAAGTAGATCACGGACATCTCTGGACAGATGTAGGGACTACCCACCTAATTTTGTATATTCATTAAAAGTTAAATTAAATCACCTGATTGCTAATCGCAACTCTTTTCAAAAATCATACGGTTACTTTGAAGATCATTTTACACGCAGAGACTAGACAAGAAAGGTTGTGTATATGAGTTTAGTTTAATTTGGACATTTTGGAGAATAATAATTAAACCCGCAGGGGTGAGTGATTTTTCTTCTATTAATTACTCCTTAGCAGTTGTTTAATCTAATGATAACGCTATAATCTATTCAACAATGTTAATCTAAATAACAATTCCGAACCCCACCGCCTTCACTGAGTTGTCGGAGCAGCCACAGGGCTTTACTATAGACGTCAAGGTAAGATGAAATCATACTGCTACTTAAAGATGAAATCATACATGAACTTACAATTAGAGACCATCCAGCAGACGGCGGTAGGCCAAATCAAGAAAAGGCTACCAAAGGCGCTTCTTGAACGCATAGAACCAATTCTGGAGGTGCTAGGATCCCTCAACAGAGAAGAAGAACAGCTCACTTGCGAAGGAAAGTTCATTGCCCTGGCGGAGAGGATTGAGGACCACTTCCTCGGGTAGCCATGACAACGGCCATAGACCCGGAACCGGAGTCGGAAAGGCCTAAGGATGGGGAGTCTGAAAACCCGAATAACTTAACACCATCCAGGGAAGCACAATTGGAACGCCCTCTCTAGGACTAATACGCAGGTCGATAGAAGTCGAGTATGATACTTACGATCGTTGGCACCGGTCGATGCTGGAGAAGGTTAGAGAGAGAAACCAGGAGAATTGTATCGGAGAGCCTCCAACGTAAGGCCCCGAACAAGAACCCTATGCAGGACGGAAACACGTGGAAGATGGTGGTTCCTCAGGCGGAAGAGAAACCGTTCTGAAAGAATGTCACGACCACCCACAGGCCACCACTTCGGCATCTTCAAAACCATGAAGAGAGTGACGCGGCTGTACTTCTGGCCATGAATGGTTCGGGATGTTGCTCAATATGTCAACAACTGCTCCTTCTGCAACTCCCTCAAACCGGAACAGAAGACCCCAGCAGGATTCTTGGGTCAAGCCGCAATTCCGAGATTGCCATGGCAGGTCGTTTGTACGGACCTTATGGGACCATCCCCGCTATCAACCAAGCAAAACCAGTGCCTGTTAGTAGTGGCGAACTGCTGGACTAAATACACAGAGTTGTTTTCTCTAAGGAGAGCCACTTCTGCGGCAGTTACGCGGAGTAGAGAAGAGGGTTTCTTCCACACATACGGGGTGCCTCGAATCTTAATGAGCGACAATTTACAAAAGCGAACTATTTCAAGAGATGCTTGCCAAGTTTGGAGTGGAACAGCGCTTCACACCCTTTACCATCCCCAAACAAACCCAACAAAGCAGGTTAACAGAGTCATTAAAACAATGCTGGCAGTCTACCGCACGTGGGACGTTATCTAGCAGATGTTGGCTTTGCTCTCAGGAATGCAGTACACAAGACGACGAGGTGTACCCCCGCCTACCAGAACTCGGATGGAAAATTGTAGCACATGCCTTGGAAAATAGGTTGGAGGGCAAAGAGCAGGGAGACACGGGAGAAACAGACGCCAAGAGACAAGACAGGCTAAGACATCATGGAAGATGTCAGGGAGAGGCTACGTCAGGCTCATGAGGTCAGTGCTCGCGGATACAATCTCCGGCGGCGGGCGGTTGTCTTTGAGGAGGGGCAGCAAATGTGGGTGAGATTCCAACCCCAGTCCGACACCGCTAGTACTATTCTGCCTAATTGGCACCCAGGTTTCTACCAGGGAAGGTCCGGCGCCGGGTTTCTCCGTCGGTCTTTGAGGTCGTGGATGCAGATGGGTGCAGTTTGAGGAAACGGCATGCGCAACATTTGAAGCCACACTCTAAGTAGGACGTCAACTCGAGCAGGCAGGTCGCCATCTCTGCTCCCTTTCCGAGGAGGGGGAGAGATGTTAGAAAAAAGTAGGTCAGGGACAGCTCTGAACAGGTGTAGGGACTACCCACCTAATTTTGTATATTAATTAAAATTTAAATTAAATCACCTGGTTGCTCATTGCAACTCTTTTCAAAAATCATATGGTTACTTTTAAGATCATTTTACACAGAGAGACTAGACAGGAAAGGTTGTGTTTATGAGTTTAGTTTAATTTGGACATTTTGGACAATAATGATTAAATCCGCAAGGGTGAGTGATTTTTTTTCTATTAATTACTACTTAGCAGTTGTTTAATCTAATGATAGTGCTATAATCTATTTAACAATGTTAATCTATAATTACAATATGTACGTCATTCTTTATCTACATTTGCAGCAAATAAATGTATATTTATTGAATTCTATTTGAGATTAACCAATATACGTTTGAACAGGTTTTTTTATTTTGAGAGTTAAAGAATAAACCTTCTGAAAACAAACATCTGTTTTTGCTGCTTATCCGAAGCCCACCGTCTTCACTGAGTTGCCGGAGCAGCCACAGGGCTTTACCATAGCCGTAACTAGGGGAGAGCCCAACCCTGCGCTATTCAAAACCTCTCTAGACCCATATACCTACCTCAAAAAGAATAACAAAAGTAAAGTAAAGCAATGCCTATTTTTTCAGGCGGGCTTAACGTCCAACTACCAAATTAGGTGTCGTGGACGGGGGCGGAAGCACCTACTTTAGTATTAACATTTTTTAAACAAATATAAAATTTAGTTATACGCTGGACTCGAACTGGGGTCCTCCCACTTACAAGTCCATGCTCATAACCAATACACCAACACCCGCCCCAAAAAGAATAACAATAACCGCGTCTGGAACAAGACCCGGGTTTCACCCACCTAAGTTTTACCGTAATCCGAATAAATCGGACAAAAACCTTAGAAGTAGATAGCCTAAGTTCTTGCACCGACATCCTTTCCGACCAAAGATCTTGAACTGAATTTCCTCACAACCCAAACAATCCGTCATGAGATGTATGGGCATTTCTTCCTCTATCTCACAAATCCTACAAAAGGAGTCTGGCAAGAGCCCCGTTGTTTTTCGGAAAAAAGTTACTAACAAAAGTGATAGGTCTCTGTATTCAGTTAACAAAATACTGTAACAAATGACTATATTCATCTGTAACAAATTTAATGAAATCAGTGTGCGTTTTTATAGATAAAGTCGCAGAAACTGAAATAATTTCCGTAAAAACGCACTTCTGGTGAATCGATTTTCCTTAAAGTCGGAATTTTAATAACACATTTAATTCTAATTAATATTATTTAGATGATAGAATTATATAATGAACTAAAATAGCACATTAGAGGAAAACATAACCCTACCCCTCTCCAAAAACCACCTTATATTAATTTTTCTGGAGAAATGTTTCAAATAAAAGTTGTAGCTCTTTGTATATGTAGTCGACATACTAAGTTTAAAAATTATTGTTGGAACCGTTTTCAAGAAAATACCAGAAAACTGAAAAACTGTTCTGTAGAAACGTACTTCTGGTTAACCCAAACTCGGAATATCGGCAACAAATTTAATTTTATTAAGATGATAGAATTTATATTGAACATAATTAGCACTTTGGAGGAAAACCTAACTCCCTCCCCCCTGCAAACCTGCCTTAAATGAATTTTCGTACAGAAATGTTACAAATAATTGCCAATAATCACTGGTCAATAAGGTTTATAGGTATCTGGTGGAATTGTACGGAATAGAACTTTAGTCAGAAGCCTCATTTCATAATTCCTCAGATTCCTCCAAAGTGCTAATTATGTGTGTTTTTCTCGGAAAAAAACTAGAGCTTCAAAACTAGAGTTTAAAAAAACTAGAGCTTTTTATGAGTGGTTAATTTTTCGCATTTTGAAAGAAAAACACGAACAACTGAAAAAATAAAACGTTAAGACTAGTAAAGAGCACATCAGTTTGACGAATTTAACCGGGCACCTAGCTCTGATGAAAAAAGAATATCATGGTTAAACTTTCCTCTAACTGCAAGGTAGATAAGGAAGAGAATAAGTAAGTAAGTAAGTTTAAACTTAGCTATGATTTTTGAACAGATATGTAGCTTTCCCCATGTTTACTTTTTTCTAAGAACTCTTTTTCAATCTTAAAGGGCTTAAAATAAGGTAATAAGCTAATTCCCGAAAAAACTGAATTTCGAAAAGCTAATAAAAATGCAAGTAATTTGTTCGTGACATTAGCAAATTATATGATACAAAAAACCCTAATAGATTTTACTAAGCAAATTGAAATATT
Organism: Triatoma infestans; assembly: GCA_011037195.1. NCBI lineage: Eukaryota > Metazoa > Arthropoda > Insecta > Hemiptera > Reduviidae > Triatoma > Triatoma infestans. The sequence goes on along the minus strand of JAAEAF010002417.1, from coordinate 71,522 downwards.
TTAAACGGTTACTTTGTTTTCACTCTGACAATCGCGGCGTTCTTATCACAACCCCCAATAAAAATCGCCTTGGCCTTTCAAGGGCTGTTGCGCTAATGGTTCTTTGTATTTTATTCAGACGGGCGCGGAGCTCCCCTTTATTCGCCCACGCGTCCGTCTCCCGCTTATGCTTAGAGCCAGCATTGAACAATACATCATGCGAATAAAATACTTACTAATCTTATTAATTGTATATAGAATAGTGTACATTAATTACTTATTGTGAATAGTAATAACTATTGTGATAGTTAATGAAAAACAAAGTAATTATTATTGGAAGAGCTTGGCAAGATGCTTCTGGTATCTTGATTAATTATAAAGTGCGTAAAAAAATCTGGTATTTTATACCTTTTATTCCTAACCGGTTTCGGATTTTCATCCATCGTCAGACTAAATTTACCGTTCGTTTGAGAGTTCACTTCAACGCAATGTTCACTTCAACACGAACCTGGTGAATTTGTTCTGACGATGGATGAAAATCCGAAACCGCCAGGAATAAAAGGAATAAGCAAGCTACGACGGATAAAATACCAGATGTTATCCGGCATTGCGGACCCATCCTCATTTGCATAAAAAAATGTTTTCAAATGACATATTTCTTTCAGGAAGGGGCATTGGGAAGGATGTCAGCCTATTAACTTAAAATTATCAAATTATGTAATCTACTACCTATAAAAATAATATTTTATGTATCATAACACAGCAGTACAAAAATAAATTTTTAACTAAAAATTATCTAAAAGTGATTAGAATCTGAAAATCAAAACCCTTGGACAAATAAAACAATTTTTAAGAAGGGTGCTATTCTCATCACTAAAACAAATTTGTTTACTGTAACAAAGAAAAAGTTACTTCCAGAGAATTTATTGTAAAACAGTACGAGCAAAGTACGATAATTCATGTTGGTACTATCTTCCTGCCAACATTGTAAACTAATGAACAAACGTGTTTGTTTACAGAAGGTTATATGATTTAATGAAGAGGCACGCGGTAATTAATATTTTGATTAATTATTTAGGAAATAAATAATTAGACATATTTGTGAATACATAAACAATGTATGGAGGAAGAAAAAATGGTGGCAGAGGAGGTGGAGGCGGAGGTGAGATATTTTTGTTGAATATTTTTTGTTGATCTTAAAAAAGGATACTTGCGAACGTTAAATGTTTATATTATTTAAAAATGATAATAATGTGTACATTATATATTTTGAAAATGAATATACAGGTAGATTTAGTGGTGGCGGAAGAGGCTTTGGAGGTGGCGGAAGGGGCCGTGGAGGACGACCATCTTTTAATGACGGCCCTCCTGATAGGGTAATTGTATTTATAAGCATCGGAGAAAAATTAAATTGCTCAGTTACAAAGATGCGAATATATACTTATAGAGTTGAAGTAAAAGTAAATTTGTATTTTTAGGTAATACCACTTGGCCATTATAGTCATGCTTGTCAGGACGATTTGGTTTTAAAAGTAGATTTGAATGAAGAAGTACCTTATTTCAATGCTCCAATTTATACAGAAGACAAGAATCAAATTGGAAAGATAGATGAAATTTTTGGACCAATAAAGGATTATTATGTTTCTATAAAATTAACTGAAAATATCAAAGTCAAAAATTTCAGATTAAAGGATAAGGTGAGCAAATTCAATTTTTTTTTTTCGATGTTCGACATGTATGATTTTTGGCGTTCAGAGCTTTGTCACTGCACTTCCGACCTTCGAGTATGTTTTCTCATTAGAGAAACCCTGAACATGAAATATAGATATGAACTATATGAAATATGAGGCTATGAATTTGAACTATACAGGCTTTTAGAGCGCTGCTTGGACTTGAACCTAGGGCCATCTAGCTATCCAAAGCCATGATTTTCTAATTTCTCATTTGCAGTATTTTTTTCCTGAAAAACTCAGTTTTCATTTCAGTTTTTCCAGATATGTCATTTCTCAAACAAAAGCATGTATGTAGTTTCGTTTAAAATGTATGGCACTTGAACTTCTCTTTAATATAAAATACGAACTAGAATTTTGAAATAGGTTTGAATTGAGACGAAGTCTTGTGAATGTTTAGATGCTTTTTCAAAATTAGTAGATTTAAAAAAGAACTTGGCTACAAAAATTGGTTGTAAAACTCATACAACATTCTTTGCATTTCTCAACTTCCAGGTGACGACAATTCCTTCAAAAAAAATGTTTGTTTTATTAATTTTATTGTACAGTAGCTGTAGATATTTCAGTTTGACAGAGGGTTCCAAGTTTTTTCAGAAGCGATAACGTTATTTAAAATTTCTTTGTTTTATTGCAGCTATATATAGATCCAAGAAAGCTTTTACCTCTGCAAAAGTTTCTCCCACTTCCACCTGGGGCACCAAAAGGTGGTGGTAGTAGAGGCCGTGGTGGAGGAAGAGGTGGGAGAGGTAGAGGAGGAGGTTTTGGCGGAGGACGAGGTGGATTTGGAGGAGGAAATAAAGGAGGCGGATCTAGAGGTTCCGGCTCATTTAGAGGCGGCGGCGGCCGAGGTGGGGGCGGCTTCAGAGGTGGAGGTGGCGGTGGGTTTAGAAGAGGCAGATAGTAAATATATTTCGAAGATTTGTAACTTTAATTTTTTTTATAAAAAAAATCCTTTGAAAAAGTATTTTGTATTATTTAATAACTAACTAAACCAAACCTTAGGTGCAACAGCCTGCTTTAATATGAATCAAAAAATGATTCTTGTCTGGATTTTATCCGTCATAGCATGCATATTTTTTTTATGTTCCTTACCGGTTTCAGATTTTCATCCATTGTCAGAATAAGTGTAGAGAGTTGACCTCAATCTAATGTTTCCGTTACGCACTAAACTTGTTGGTTGATTCATTATTATGACTAATAGTGAATGAGGTACGATTTGAGTGGTTATTCCTAAGAACGGTTTTACAATAAATTTTCAATAAGTGTAGTGCATAACAGGGATATTAAGTTTAGGTCAGTTTTCTACACGAACTTTATTAGCCTTACTCTGACGATGGATAAAAATCCGAAACTGGTCAGTAACTATAAAAATATGGATGCTACGACGGATAAAATCCTAGATGTTATCCAGCATCGCAGTCCCATCCACACATGTCTACAAATGATAGTGATTACAGCTTGAAACATTTCTACATTGCTTAAACCGAATAAACATTGTTTAAAGCGAATAAACTAACAATATGTGAACTGATTTGCCCTGTGCATTCGAGAAGATTGGCCAACGCTTAACAGTGCACATTAAAGCAGCAGGCTACAATGATAAAAAAAAAATTACGATATTTTTACATTGTTTTATCAAAAAGCTCTGAGCTTGGACGAATTCCGGCACCGGTCAATAGATAAATAGAAGCAGGTTATAATAATAATACACATCAATAAATTTGCAATTCAGAGATAATATTCAGAATAAGGCACAATACAAAATGATTAGAATCAGTCGTGGATTTAGTAACCGGGTTCAGTGTAATTATTTTTTGTTTCAGTAGTATAAAGGAATTTGTATTTCTGTATTTTAAAAAAATAGACACTTAAAATATAATGATTTGATAGAATTTAAATAGTTTCTAATAAGAACCGAAGAAAAGATATCCCTATTTTACTTTTCCTTAACTCACTCGTAATTAAAATAATATTTAAAATTATTTTAATAATTGGTAGAAAAGTAAAGTAATGCCTATTTTTCAGGCGGGCTTAACCTCCAAGGATTACCAAAGGTGTCGTGGACGGGGACGGAAGCACCGACTTTACTATTACCATTTTTTAAAAGAACATAAAATTCAACAGTTATACGTGGGAGTCGAACTGGGGATCTCCTAGTTAAAAATCCATGCTCATAACCACTATACAACACCCGCCCCTAGAAAAGTAAAGTATAAAAATGATAAAGAAGTACCAATCTTTTCAGTGAAAGCAAGAATAATGATAAGATCCAAGATGATTGCATGAATTTCTGATCCAAACATCATATCTATTGTAAATTAAACTACCCGGCTACAGACATTCTGTATACTTCAGGTTTGAGTGAATGTATTCAAGATGTAATGCGCGTCAACATCTCGTGACCATTGGCGTTTCAAAACTTTATTACTGCTGGCCTCCAGGCAATCTTCTCTAGTTAAAATCTCCCGAAGGAGTTTCTATTTCCTAGGGCGAGAAAATTTAAGAGTTGCATCGGACCTCCCATGTTCCAAGTCCGATGTGCCAATAACACTGTCTAATCTCGGTCTGTTGTATTTTAGCCCCTTTTTTCTGAAATTTGGTTAGGTTGCGTCTTTATTTTAAACTTTAAGATGGCCTGAGTTTCAGTTGACGTACAACATAAAGATAATGAAGATCCTTAAAAAGAACTCATGAATTTGAGTAAAGCTAACCTTTATTATGGGCAACAATACTAATAGTGAAGGAGGTAGATTATTTCCGGTTGTTTCACTTACTATTTTATATATATAACTATGGTTTTATATATATACATAAAACCTATTTTTTAAGTAATTCATAAGAAAGGTTTCACAATAAATTAATTACAATAAATTTTCGTATTTATTATGGAAAATTTATGGTTAAGTTACATACTATATAAGAAGTTATGAAACGAAAATCAATCTCTGATCTTTTATACTGACAGAATATAAAAACAAGAAATCTGATTATGGGTAGAAAAATATATGGGGCTTCAAAAATTAAAAGTAAAATGAAAAATTAATAATTTTAGAAAATATCTTATTGATAGGATTAAATTTGGTATAAAATTCTAAAAATATTTTTCTTCATTTAAAAAACATTAAATTTACATTTTATATGGTACAATTTACAGTGTTGTTCAAATAGGTTTAGCACTCCTCTACATATTTATCACAATAAAAATACGAAAAAATTCACAATATTTCGATGGACAGCCAAATAATCATAATAATGAAGTCTAATAATTAAAATTTTATCATGACATTATTTCATCATTAACTATTCAGATAAGAAGTACTGGCAATTCCCAACCTTCTAAACTCTTCAATTAATTGCTGTCCAAATTATGCGTGAACTTTATGTAATGTACATTTCCAATAAGCACTTTTTACAATTATATACATTAAGGAAAATCCTCTCTCAAACGATAAATTAACAAGAAAAATGTTATTTCTTTGAACCGACAACGATTAAGGTCAACAATCGTTGTAACCACGTCAATGGTTCACCATTAGCATTTAGACAAGATGCTAGATTGTTTAGAAACTGTTGACTATTAGCATACATTTTTAGTTCTTCTTCAGTTGGAATGTTACTACAAACTTCTTCATTAACATCTATTTCTAGATTTTCATTAGGTTTTTCAGTTGATATTTCGACATCTTCACTTGCAGCCAAAATTGGGAAATTAGATGATTTATCTGATCTAATTTCAGACTTTTCTGTAATGCTTTCAGATTTTTCAGAAATACTCTCTAGAATAATTTCCGAGTTATTTTCACAAATGTCTACAGACGTTTCTGATCTAGTTTCAGATTTTTCTGCAGAACTTTTATCAGGCGAAACTGTACTGTCTACTTCATTTAAAGAAATATTTTCTGGTATTTCACCAGCCGTAACTTGCAACATTTCTATTGACTCATCAGATGATATTTCAACTTCAAAAGCAGGTTCAAGTTCTTTACCCTCATCATCTGAATTGATAATTTTCCTTTTTTTCTCGCTAACTTCTTCTTCTCGATTCAATAATCTCTTTTTACCTAAGCAAAAAATAATAGTTACTATAAAAGCTAGAATGATATTGTTTACTTTTTGACAATATTTTCCTAAGCAACTCGTCTTGTTGTGAACATAATTTTCATTTCCAGTTTTTTTCCATTTTTAAATCAGCTTCAAGAATTTATAATATCAACGTTTTGAGACAGAAAAATTATGTTGAGAAATGTTCAATTTGATTGAAAAGATTCAAAAACATAAAATTTAAGTTATGTTGTTTCGATGTGTTTGATTGAGGGAATTGCTCTAAATACTCAATTTGAAAATCATATACGATCATAATATTTCCTTTTAAATCAAACTAAGAAAAAGTAAAAGATAAACACTGCAGAAATCAATTTTTAAAGTTACTTTTGGCCTCTTTATATACTTAACGGATGAATAAAGCACTTTTAAAGATAATTCTAAAAGGTGCATACAAATACTAAATTTAAAATATAATTTTTTTTTAATTACTCACTGGGAGATGTTTCTGCATATTGCAATTGACCAATTCCTATTTTGGTTCCTTTTTGATAAAGTAAACCTGTAGAAACTGGTGGATCCAGAAAATTAACTCTTTTCTTCTGAAAACAAAACATTTGGAATAACTTATGAACATAATTTCCTGCAATATTTTATTATATATAATTATATAACATATATAATAAAATATCGCAGGAGGTAATTGTAAAAATACTAACAAAGATCTTGAAAATGATTTTGGAAGGGGCCCAATGCCTGACGATTTGCGAATGGGATATATCTCATCAATCATAAGAAAGTTAGCAAAAGTAAATGCAAGAATTATCGAGGAATGTGTGTTCAAAGTATTATATCTAGAGTATTTGGAAGGGTCCTTAAAAATAAAATAGAGGCTAGTTACTGGGCTAGGACTTAGGTGCTATCCCAGAAGTACCATGTGGGTTTACTGCGGGACGATCCTGCGTAATCATATCTTCGTCCTAGATGGATCATGGAGAAGTGTAGATCTAGAAATGTAGAATTACACTTAACTTTTATGGACCTACGATAAAGTCCCAAGAAGCAAAGTTTGGCTTCTTTGAAGGATGCTGGGATAGACCTAAGTCTTATCTAGGCTATTCCAAAAATGCATGAAAACATCATGTATAGGATAAAGACGGATGGGACATCATCAGATCCCTTTGTTCAAATAAAGGATTAAAGCAGGGATCCTTTCCAACTCTCTTTAATGGTAATCTTGCAAGTGTAACTCATGAGTGGTTCAGAAGATGCAATGGAGTGGCATTCCAATCAGATTCGACCACCTCAGTTCTCTGTTCTTCGCTCATGATTGGATTAAACGAAAATATTATCAAAATGGGGTTTAAAGAATAGGATGGCTATTGGCGACAGTGACGAGAGAGATCTAGAAATAAATGGGGATGCTTGTTAAAAAAGTGAACAACTTCAAGTACCTCGGCTCAACGCTAGCAAAAAAGGCCACCAGGAGGCTTCATTTGATTATTGTGGAATAATAGCTTGTCAAAAGAAAATAAAATGAGGATTTTTCACTCCATTATTGAGGGAATTTTAACCTGTGGAGCCGAAACCTGGACTATATCAAAGAAGAAGGATATGGTCAAGAGTAGGGATGGTCGAAATGAATTACTGGAGGAATGATTAATTGATAAAATTAGAAATGGTAGGTAGTACTAGATAAAAAAAGAATGCACTGGAGACAAGGCCAGAGAAATTAGGAGAAAAATAAATAAAGTGGTATGGGCATGCGCGCCATATGTTCCCTACTAAGTGGCCAGAGCGAGTAGGAAATAGGTTTCTCCAGAAGAAGGAAAAGGCTGCAAGGCAAGAGGACTTCGACCAGGAGACTAATACGATAAAGAACTGTGGAAGAAGTTGACTTGACGGTGGTAACACCTGAAGGAAGGGAACAACCGGAAAAGTAAAGTAAGTATGTTATTATAATAAGATTATGTATACATATAAAGTATAAAACAACAATATATGATCATGAAAGTGCTCATTTATTAGCTTCCGTTTCTTTTTTTTAAATCATTTTATTCTAATTTTGATTACTTTTATTGTGTTACTAGATATAATAAATATGCATATAATATGTAAATGAGCAGGCAACAATAAACATCTGTTAATAAGTTTGATTCATCAGGGAAAATATAAATAATATATGCAAAAATGTTATTAAATGAAGTATCTTACTTTAGGTGGTGGCGAAACTATACCAGTGCCAGGAGAAGAAACTGAGCTAGGCTTCAGAATGCTGGGACTTAAACATTGGCCAGGAGTAGAAGGCCTAACTCCAACCCATTCTTCAGTTGGCCCCGTCGGCCAGCTATAAAAAGTTAATGTTCATCAAAAGTAAATCAAAAATATTTAGGATGTAATTGCTAGTAATGTCGATAAAATAAATTAGAATATTACTTTTTTTAAAAAACATTGTAATGATTTAAAATACAATATCCTATAAACAATCAATGCGATTTTTTTTTTTACTATACTTCTCTTACTTGACATTTTTAAACAATGTATTGTTCTTGTTATATTAGATTGTGTAACTGCACAATAATATTGATAAGCACACCGGAAGCAAAACTTTATCCGCAGAACTCTTAAAGAAATGTTTAGCGTTGTCAGTACGAGAGGGCACTGACGGAGGAAGGCTCCGGGCACAGATATTGGTCCAATTTATTTTTGTATATAAGACCACAAACGCAAAAATCTTAACAAAAACTATATTATAATGGTTTGAATGATTTGAACCGAACTTTGTAACGGCAAAACTTGTGAAATTCAATTGGCATATTCAATTTAGAGAAAGTTATATGCAAAAGTATACTGAAATACTTACTTTGAACCATAAGTTATAGGAACAACGCTGGGTCTTCTTCTAGGTGTGTTAATTCGAGAATGACCCTGTTGTGCCAGTTGTAGCATATGTTTGCTACGACCATTACTACCTAAACTACTTTTATCGTCTAAATTGATCCTTTTTGAACGAAAATTCCTTCGCTTTCTCTCTTCTGCTGTATCACCACCATCTTCTTCTTTCTCTGTAGTATGTATAAATCTGGCACCTCTCTTTTTTGGTGTGTCAGTCTTAAATATATGTTCACTATCATTTTGACTTTCATTATTTAATGTTTCTAATAATTTCTCTGTTTTTAATTTGTCAGATGTAGCATTATCTTCTCTATCACTTTTTGCTATTTCTGTATCGACTATGACTTCATCATTTCCGTTATTGTGTTTAATTTTTACAGTTAACAGTTCATCTTTCATTGTGCAAGATTTCTCATTGCTTTTGCAAGGAGATTCTTCGTCACTAGTGATCACGACAATGTCTTTTTCATGATGCTCAATCGTTTCAGTATTTTTAGCAGAAATGATGGAATCGTCACAGTTGTTAATAATTTGAACTGCTTCCACAGATGTTGCTATAAGCGAGTTTTCCTGGGTATTTTCCGTGTTTTCGCAAGTTTCTGGAACCATCATATTCTGGTCTGATTTTCTGTTAAATGCATCACTGTCTAAACATCTTTGTTCATTTTGTGATGATAAAGTTGCAACAACTTCTTGGGCGGGAATCTCAGGTGAAATTGCAGATGCATCCTGGTTTTCATTTTCCTCTTGATTTATCTCAACGTCTCTGGTAGCCGTAATTGGAGGCTCTTCCATATATATTGTAATTTTTTCTTCAAGTTCCTCAACTTGAAATATTAAATCACAAGCTTTCATACCATTAGCAATCTTTTCTACTTTTGTAACTGTAGGTGAAATGTCGTTTGCTTTTGAACATTCTGGGGATTTATCCGAGGAAGTCCCTTTGCTTGTAATTTCAGATGATACTTTATTTAGCTGAGTGGAAATGCAATTTGTTTCCATTTCATTTGGCTGTGATAATTTTACTTTTCTGAGCATAGAACCGAAGATATCATCTGAATATTCCACATCTTGCGAGCTCGCAATTATTTCATTTGAAACTAGTTCTAAATTTTTAGAGTCGTTGGCTTCAGTGGAAATAATTTCGGTATCACATACTTCAATTGGCATAAGTTGCTTATCACCTTTTGTACTTTCAATTTTATCTGATAAATTATTTTCGGATTTCACATTTTCCACTAATTTTTCCTCATGAGGAATTTCTTTATGATTTTTATCTTCAAATGACATTTTTTCTGTAGAAGTGCTGTCAACGACTAGTGGAAAAGCGTTAACACTAATTACTGATGTCATTAAATCTTTATTTATTGGTTTATCTTCTTTATCAAACTCTTTATTAACATCCACATTCTGAGTTAGATTTTTATCTTTTTTATACAACCAATGTTCCAAACCTGATGATAGTCTTGGCGAATGTGAATTTGCACGATTGTTGCCAAATGTCTTTCTTCTCTTTCCCTTCTTAGAACTATTTATAATTTTTATTTCAGAACTATTATGATCATTTGATTCAGGTGATGGTTGAAATTTTCTCTTTCTTCCCCGTTTTTTTGGTTCAGAATTTTCATTACATTCTTCTAATGGATTTGGTGACGATGACTTCAGTTTTTCCGACACACTTTCTTCATTTATCTTTCCGTCGGTAACAATATCTACTGCTGTTTTTTCTAAATGTTCTTCTTTAGTTGCCTTTACCGAATGTTCTTCATCTATACACTTTAAAGAATTATTTACTGCAACTTGTTTAACAACTATACCAGTATTTTTATCTAAAGGTGTAACACCTGTTAAGCTGTCATTAGAATCGCTTGAAAAACATTCAGTATTTGGTTTGGGTGCTCGGATTTTAGTTTTTGTGTCTTTAAGAGTTTTTGGTGATTTATCTTTAGCTTGTAATGATAATTTTTTACTTCTAGTTAGTTTTGGACTAAAAGGAGTAGGTGGTAACTTACGCGGCCTACGACCACTTCGTTGAGGAGTTGTAGTACTTCCATCAGAATTATTATGTTTTGCATTCTTGTCTGAAGAAGGCAGCTCGACTGGAGTTGTAGTACTTCCAACAGAATTATGTTTTTCATTCTTGTCTGAGGAAGACAGCTCGCTTTTATCATCTTTTCTTCCATCAATATCAGATGAAATTTTTACATTAATCACGCTAGTATTTTTAATTAGCTCATCTTGAGAAATTTTATGTAATTCTATCTTTGTTTGTGCAATTGCAGGAATTAAAGCAGATTTGATCAATTTATCACTCTGCGTTGGTTTGAAATCTTTTTCTTCCATCTTCTTTTCTTCGCCATTTTCAACTATACTTTTATCGCTACAGTTATTTTCTTTGTTTTCCTGCAATTTTTCATTTTTAATAGAAATTTTAATTACATCTTGCTTTTCATTTTCACTTGTAACACTTCTTTCTCTGCTGCTACTAATATCCAAGTTTGGCTTTTTACCTGCATTACTTCTTTCTTTCTCCTTTTTCCTTACCTTGTCACTACATTCCAAAGAGTCTACAATCCGAGAAGACGAGTCCGCCAAAGTGCTTTCTAAATTAAATTTGGGATCTACACTTTTAATAATATCTATGTCGCATTTTTCATTCAGTCGTGATAAATCCATCTTTTTCTCAGTAGTAAGGTCATCCTCTTGTTTTAATTTTTTACCAGATCTCTCTTGCTTCACGAAAGTTTTTTTGTTCAACCCTTCATTAGAAGATGTAGAGTTTTCATTATTGATTGATGTTATGTCATCAGAGTCTTTTGTGGGAGTAATTACTCTATTAACACCATATTTGCTTGTAGTTTTCCTATGTGAAACTCTTCTTGTCGGTGTATTAATACTGTTTTCTTCCAAATCATTTTTATTATTACTTTCGTGCGGAACGGTATGTTTATCATCTTGAGCAGGACTGTTTGCCTTAACCAAACTACCAAAATTTAATTTTTTACTAGCTGTCATATATGGCGAACTTTTGGTTGGAGTGATCAATAAATCCTGAGCAGGAGGTGTAACTTCAATCACATCTAAAGATCCATTAGCCTGACATTCATTTTCTGCATTTTTTCCATCAGAACTCAATGTATTTTTATCTTCAGACGTTACAGCAATCTCTGGAGTGTTCTTCTCTAAAATACTGTAAACAAAATTTTAAAAACATTAAAGAAATAATTTTGCTTTATATTTGCTAATGATTTTAAATATGATCGTGCATAGAATTATTATGATTACATTATATTTTATATGATTATTATTATTATAAGAGAAGCAGAAAGTTTTCCATTTAACAATTCTTTATTGATTACTCTACCGAATGCAATATTCTTTCAAGAGTTAACAGCAAAAAGTTGCATTGATGCGTGATTTTCTGTCTAGAAAAAGTAAGCAATACCTTAAATTGTGAAAGGAAAATGAGATCTTTAAGTAAATTTTGCTGTCAACAATAGAACAAGATAGGTTGTGGAATACAACAAATGCGAAGTTTGTGCTCCTGGAATCTGATCAAGGAAACCTTTATTTAGGCCAAAAAAGAATGGTGCAGATTGCTTGTGACACTTAATCTTCAAACCAATATTGCCTTCTAATGGTGTGGCCCCTCGCTACTCATTATGAAATACCATTTTGTTTATTGATTTAAAATTAGCAAAGGTTCATAGATTTAAAACAAACAAAATGTTAGTTGGCTGCGGCCAAAGTTTTTTTTCTTTCTTATAGATCGCAGTCCGAAACTTCGATAAATAAACTTCAAAAAGTCTTTTTCTTTAGAGTTCCAGCCAACCAACATTTGTTTTATTAACAATAGCCAAATTTATCTACTATTAATATTTATAGATTTAAGATTATAGAACAGTTTATCTTTAGGTGAATTGTTAACCTAGATATAGATTGGGTATCCTGTGAAAGATCCTGATATAACGCCGGAATGTCAGACGTTCTCTGTAACATTTTTTCCTTCTGATGTTCAGTAAGAGGAGTCTTTCCTTTGGGTTTTGGAGCAACAATTACAAATTCCTGCAGTAAATTAAAACATATTTTATTCATATTTATAAAAAAGCATAAATGGTAAAATTAACTTTTTAAAATTCACCTGTGAATCATCTTCAAAATAAGAAATAGAACTTCTTTGATTATTAGCAGATTTTTTGCTACTGGAAGTCAAACGGCAATCACCATTTTGTAATTTTCTACTAAGTTTTACGTTGTCCTCAGGTGTTTTTATAATAGGAATATTATTCACAGCATTATTAGTTATTACTATATTCACCGTTTTTGGCAAGGTAATTTCCTCTTTAATAGCCATAGTTTCTACCTTTTCTTTCTCTTTCGAAATTGCTTGGTCTATACTGTCTTTACATTTATTTGACGCTAAATCTTTATCAGATTTTAATGTATTCTTCATATTACGATCTCCAAGTCCTAAAGATACGGAGGAAACTGCTTTTTTTTCTTCTGACTTTGCCAACCTAATAAAAAGTAATAATAAATAAAAATGTGCACTAAATATGTTGTAATGGTGCTTCCCGAAGGGGGAAGTAGACTATTTACTTCTTCAAGGACTTCTACAAGTCTCTGCGGGTATTTCTGTCAAATCTTTACAAACACTTACACTAGGTTCACAAGATTCACACTGAGCCTGCAGAGATAGTATACCTACAGTACTTGGTTTAGTGCAAACTTTAGTTCACTCCCACACACACACACACACACACAATTACACACTGTACATTTTATTGGTGACTATATATCTAGGCAACCAACACTCACACCTAAGGGAACCATATTATATCTTTCAGCTTTCAGTGGATTTAGCTTTTAAGCTATGCCTTCTATAAAACATCTTTTCTAGGTTAATGCAACTAATTCTTACCGATGCAAGAAATTACTTCCAGCCATTAAAGGTGAACGAATCTTAGGTGATGGAGTTTTGCTGCTATCTTTGTTTTTATCACTTTTTTCAGCATTCGAATCAGTTATTAACTTTCTATGTAATTTCGATACCTAAACATAAATTTAAAACAAAAAAGAAAGTAATTAAAATTCTTTATTCTACTTCTCATACTTCTAAACTACATAGTTCCTCAATATTAGGATTTTAATCATCCTTAGTATATCAGATATTACAAATTAACAATATTTTAAGACGACAGTTTTTAGGAAAGCCAAACGGATGCAAGTTCCCCTGAATCCCATACCGAAAATAATTTAGATATCTTTTCCCCGGCATAATTTTTCTGTTTTTCCTCAAAAAGAACTTTATTTCAATTTTTCTTTTAACTTCTGAAAATATTAAGGATTCTTTTAATTCTTCAATAGTATCTTAAAATATTTTGTTTTTTATTCCAAAATCTAGAATTCGTTCCATGAAAAAAAGTATTAAATATTAGTAAAGCTGGTGAGAAAAAGATCAAAAGCTTTATGTAAAAATTATTTAACTTACAATTTTATCTACAAGCTACTGCTATTAGACACTAATAATACTATGTTATATGAGTAACATATATAAACATTTCAACCATTTTTTTTGTATGCTTTAGAAAAAATTCAGTTATGAATTGAAAATTTATAAAGCTAATGCAAATAAAGTATCGAAAGGTCACGTAGCCCACTAGAGGGTAGCCAAGTTCGGTTCAGGAAGTAAACCATACTTCGCATTTGGTGAAGACTTGAAGGTGTTTTGCATTTGAGTTTTTTTCAGCGCCAGAGCTCTTAGTCCTGAACTTTATACTGAACAGTTAGAAGATTTATGAAATCTTAAAAGCAAACTTCCCCTTTTTAATTTATCGAAATAAAGCTATATCGCAACATAGTAACGTCCCCGTGCATCATTCGCTTTTGACTCAGATTAGCAGAGTTGGAGGGAGTAAACGCTTTGCCTCACCCTTCCTACAGCCCCTATAGTGCACCATCTGAATACGGTTTTTTCCAATCTCATGTTCTAATAGGACGGCACTATAGATACCATGAAGCAATGTAATTAGACGCGAGAAGTTTTCCGCCTCAAGACCAAATTTTACTGTTTGCAAATAGGTAGTTACACATATAACTACATTAGATAAGAGACATTGAAATAAAAAATTTTAAACACAATATCTTTTCATCTTCTTAAATTCTGAATATCTTTTTGAAAATGTACATTATATATAAAATTTACTTGCCTTAGTTCTAATCCTATGTTCATGTAGTTGATCAAAGCATGTACAAACTCGTAAAAGTTCTGATAAAACTCCCGATAGATATTGCTTTTTATCACCATGTCCAATTACATTTTCAATAAATGCTAATAAATCTATAGCATTTTTGGGATCATCGACAGGTAATTTTGCCAAAATTTTATCAACTGTAGGGATAAAATTTACTGCACAAAAATAAAGACGTTATGATTAACTTTACATGTTTTTTTGTTGGCACTCTCATTATAAGAAATGAAAGAACAAAGAGGAATACGCAATCTAAGATAGGGCACCTTCAAAGTGGCCATTTAGGAATACTTTTTAGAAAGCTTTCACAAATGGCAATAGCCAGGGAATAATAGAACATCACTAACTCGCGTCAATCTTAACAAACAGAACTTTGTTATAAAGGCCAAGCATGAAGGGACCCTAAACCAGATAATTAAAATGCATTACCTGTTTTATCAATATTAACTAAATGCGTAATTATATCGATGACGGTCGATGTATTTACTTTATTACTATCCATATTTATATTAAGAGTTGATATAATATCAGGAATTATAATTTTTAAAATGCCTATCTTCTCAACTGAATCTATTAAGGAATGCCATGTTCTTTGTGTAATGCCAGTCCACTAAAAATAGAGATATATATTATTTTTTTTTTTTTAATGTAACTGCAATTCCTGTAACTTTATAATCCTATCTGAAGAAATCTACAATACTTAACAGTTTACAATCAAGTGGTCTACGTTGAAAATGATACGTCTTGAATTAATACATGAATAAAATCTTGTTTAGAACTTGCATCAATGAATAAAAATTTAATATTAACACTCATTTCACTTTCTCTAAGCATTAATAGAAAGTTTATAATTTGATAACACATTATTAGTACCATATACTGGTGAGAGACGTTTAAAGAAAGTAGTTAGAACCGTTGAGAAAATCGTGAACAACAAAACAAAATTTGTTAAGTGGCAATTCCGGTTACCGATTTTACCGTATCTTTGTAGCGATTCTGCAATTGACAATTTTTACATGTAAACCTGACTGCTATTAGGTGAAAGAACCATATATCTATAGCAATGTCTTCTGGGGATCATAAAATTCCTCATAATAATTTTAAAATTCATTATTTGAAATAATTGTTCCATACAAAAGCGAATAAATAAATCATTTGGATTGTTGTTTTGAAAAAGTTATGTCAATTTAAACCATTCAAAAATGTGGTAGGTACCACTAGTTGACTGTCTTCATAAACTTTGCATCCAGTATCCCTGGAAATCATTCTAAGTTGTATCATTTTCAATGTGGGTCTGTTGCATTATAGTTTCTAGCATGTAACTGAATAAAAACAATTATGAATACCTTTGCATGGGTTTGTAAAGGGAATAAAATTAATGGTTTAAGAGTATGCGAGTCAGTTTCTTCAAACTGATAATTTTTTGAATCGACGAATAAATTAAAAGCAGCACAAAATGTGTCCCAAGCTTCCATTTGGGTTGAACAAGACGTTTCTCTAAAATGCACAATTTAAGATTTATTTATTTATTTATTTATTTTTAATTAATAATAAAAGTTACAGATATTTAATAATATTCATTAACTTACTTCTTTTCCCCTTCAGTATTAATATTATTTATGAGATGGCTGAAATAATTCGTTAAAGTTTTCGTTCGAAAATCGTTATATTCCAATAAATTGGCCAAGCTGTTCATAAATATAAAATACAAAATAATATAGAGACAAAAAATAAAAATCAAAATTAATTTGAAGAAAAAAACTTACATTTTTGGTGAAAGTGCGTTGGATATTAATAATTTATCTAATAATTCGGGTGTAATTAATGGAAGTTCATGATTTATAAGTTGCTTTCTAAATGCTTCATAATCCTTCAATATTTCAGTATTTTTCAATATCTTCTGACGTTGTACTATAATTTCTTCTAAATACTGTTCATAGTCATTTGTGTCTACAATGTCACTACAATCTATGGAAGATAAAGTAACAAACTGGTGTAAATCTAAGTTATAAAAAGATTAATCTAGATATAAAACTATAGTTTGATGGGTAAAATAAATAAATAGAAACTCCCTCCTATCAAAAATCCCATAGTTTGTCAAAGTGAATTTTTCTACGTTTTAAACCTTTTTTAAAAAAAATAATCTTCACGGATATAACCGCAGTATAACTGTAATCACTCTTGTCATTATCCGAATCTAATTGGATTAAATGCAATATTGCAATGCCCTTGAAATATTCTTTTCTATTTAATTTTAATACATACACTCCCCCCCCCCCATCATACACACTTTGAAAATGCATTATTTACACAGATGGGAGCAAATGCGACAAAAATGTTGGATGGCATGGGTATTCTTCAAAAGTGGTATTGTACAAAAATCACAATCATACAAACGTCCAAAACTCAAATAATCCAACAGAAGCTTTTGCAATCTCGAGTACCATACTTATTCAAAAAGCAATCATAGCTGAAGAACCAAAAACAGAGATAATTTACACTGACAGCAAAGTTCCCTACGGAATCCGAGAACCTGACGGGTTAATAGAACGTGCAAAAAAGAATCTGCACCAGATCCGCTAAGAATTGCAGTTCCATTTTCGATGAGTGAAAAGATATTCAGCAAACGCAGATAACTGCATATCATTTAGCAAAAGGATAGTAATGACAGTTTCTTCAGATTTAGCATATCATTTGGCAAAAGGATAGTAATGACAGTTTCTTACAATGAGAGACCTTTATCATTATTTAAGAACTGACACCCCAATATAATAACACACGGAACTGCCGGCAAACAACAGAAAAAGGATAGATGATTAAGAAGTTTTTTTTTTCAGAAAAAAGCAGGAGAAAATTGACACATTTGTTGAGCGGCCATGGAAGTTTGCACCGCTTCAACACATCAACGACCCAGCTTGTGACTATGCTGTAGGGCATTCAACAGTAGAGCATATTATTTATGACCGAAAAACTGGAAATTAGCCGAATGAAAATGATTTGAAAAGTGCTTGTGACAGGTGAGAGTTGACCAATGGACTCAACGAACTTTTTTTTTTTAAGATTTTTAGATTTTTCGATCTTATAAAATATTAAGAGTCCTCAAACACCATATTTTTTTTTCATAAAAAAAATAAATTATTACCTAAAATACTGGTCCAAAGTTTTAATAATAAATCTTGTAAAGCTCTACTTTCCACACAATGTGTAAATACAGATAATACTGGCAAAATATACATCTTCCTATAGGAATATTTTTCACATATTAATTCCAATAGGGTTTCACAGCATTCATTCGGATGTGTTTTACTAAATGATTCTCCTTCTTTCATATATGCATATTCAATGAAAGAATTAATTATATCCGCTACTATATTTTTATCTTCTGTATTACCCACTTTTTCAAAAATAAGTTTATAAGTCTGAAAAAAATTCAATTTCTTAACTAGGTAGTCACAATTTTTCAAAATTGCGTGATAAAAATATTAAAAGTGTATAATTACTTCCTAAAATAAGAGACATACCTGAATTATTTTAAAATGGGACTTTGGTCCCATGGGAATAGTTAATGGTCGTATTAGCAAACCGATCAATTTTTTCGAATGTAATATCCTAGGATTACTTGTAAAAATTTCAATGAATTTAATCCAACAAAAAAATGCTTTCTCCATAACTGAGCCAGTATCTGATAATGATTTCTGCAATAACAAATAAGTATATTAACTTAATTCTTTCAAAACTCCTTTTAGAAAAAGGTTATTAAAATAGGAAATAAAAAGAAGATAAAAGAGAAACATAAAAACTTGACTATCAATGGGTTGGAGCTGATAGCTTAAGTCCAAGCTGCAAAATTAAGAATTTTGATAAGGAATTCTTGATAGCTTTCTATTCATCAACTGAGGATTTTTTAACTGTAGATCACAAAATAGAGTAATTCTGGAGGCCTATAGTTTTAACTAACAAGAAAGCCAGACATCCAAGACACAATTTTGAAATAGTCAAAGATAAAGACACTCAAATTACTCCTGCAAGTCTTCATATCTATATATTAAATCTTGATAGAGATAAAAATGAACTTGGTCAGATTAATGATATGGTTACAGGACATTTCTTCTCAGACTAGAAAGCCTGTTAAATATTATAGGCTGAACGGAAGTGTAAGAAGAAACGCGAAACTTGATTTACCTTCTCAGGGTGATAATCAAGACTCTCTTCCACTAAATACCAACGTTCCAACGGGATATAAAGTTGATGACATCGGGAATTCATGGTTAGGTTACTTATGAGGCTAAGTTCTTTTACTTTCTCCGGAAGCCCTCGAGTCAAGATTATTTTAGATTACATGTTATGGCCGTTATATAGACTTACTAATAAAACCAATTTTTGGACTGATCCCAACTTTCTAGCTTAACCGACTTCAAAGCTAACATTCCATTTCCAAATTCTAGAAGCAGTTTTCATTAATTTACTATAAATAATCCTGAAATTTAAACTAACACTAAATGATAGACCGGCAATACAAAGATAATCAGAGCACTTACGAAGGTAAAACATTACGGCATTTTTAACATTTTTCTGAATTCTGAAATATTGAATTTGTTTCTATTAAAGTTGGATACATAGAATTATATCCAGCAACTTGCGATCATTTTTAAAAACCTTCACATTAGGCAGAGTAGGACACTTTAAGACATTCTATTAGATTTCTGAAATACAGTTTAATATGACAGATGAGTATAAAAAAGAAGGGGAAAATTATTAGAAATAACAGTGAAAACTGCGACATAAATGTAATAAAGGTATTAACTATTATAGACTCATAAAGAAAAACGTCTATTAAATATAAGGTATTTAAAGCAGAAATAAAAATACTTCAAATCACAGTTATGTCGTTTTCTGGATATTTGAGATCATTATTAAACTGAACTTTACGCTTAGAAAGAAAAGAAAAAGTAAGATACACAAAAAAGGATAAATAAACCGCTCTTCATTCCTATTAAGAAAAGAAAACTTAGAAAGTCTAAAAATTAGGTAAACTTTAAAGTAAATAAAATCATAATCATAACAGAAACACATAATGCTGACTCAACAATGTGTCCATGATGATGAAATGTAATCCAAGAGCATTAGGAGATTCTTACATAATAAATAATAACAATAATAAAGTTAACTCTTCAATAAAATAAATAATTTTTACCTTGAAAGCAACTTCCATTATTTTTAATAATGAATTCACGGTAGTGCCTTGCAATTGAGTATCATTTATCATCAAAGATACTGCAAAAATCCATATCTGTGCCCAAAATTTACTATTGCTTTCAATGAGTGTAATTAATCCAGAAAAAAATTTACTGAAAACATGTTTTATAAATTACTAAATGGTTATCATTTAATCTCTTCATTAATATGAGATTGTAGCATTATATGAATACTTACTTAGGAACAATATTATTTTCCATTTCTCGCCACCAAGGCTCGGTTTTTAACGAAACATTATTTGACACAATATCACTTATAACACCAAACAGTGAAATTATTTCTTGCACTACACTTTCTTCAGTAACTGTAGACAGTACTAATACACCGGGTAAGATCTGTGGTAAATTTGACTTTATGTTTTCTTTCATTTCAGAACAACACAACAATTTCAAATCTTCCTTTAATTCGGGATAAAACGTTAATTTGTTTGGACATTCCTTTAAAAAAGCACTAATACGTTTGTAACTTTGCACTTTTTTCAAATTCATGGTGAAAAAGTAAGATATATAACTTTAACATAAAACTTAAAGGTTGAAGAGAAATCGTATAAAATAACCAATATAATTTTTTCAATCCATTGTTAAATAACCTAATGTTGGTTGTTGTAAGTGTTTCTATTACAGAATAAAAGTGACTGTAAAATAACTAACAATTTAAAATTGCACAACTAAAACAGTATTCAGAATAGAAAGAAAAAAAACTAAAAACAAGACTCAAACTCCCGCACTTCACAGATTTGGCGCATAAAAGCTTTGCTTGTGATAATGGAAAATGGATCTAGAAAAACAATTGTGCCGAATTAATAATAAACAAATTTGATAAATAAAACTCGAAATATGAGTTGTTGATTATAAATATCATTTTTTTTTTGTGAATTATTAAACAAGTATCATTTAATAATGAATTATTTTGCTTAAAGATTTAATATAACCTATCCTGCATGTCATAATCCAAGAAGCATAGAAAGTTTAGGCGGCCATTTTTAATTAGAAAATTTTTAAATCTACTAGAAGATATTTCATTCAAACATGAATAAATTGAGCATTGAAAACATGAAGAAATATACTCATATCTGGCAAAATTATAGTGTATGTTTTAGGCTAATGCAAAGTAACACATTTTATGAAAGATACTAAAATTTTATGTCGATAGAACTCAGAAAATCATATTACTTCATTTAGAAATTTGTTTAAAAAACTCTATCCTAGAAGGACATTGTCAGATAAAAAAAAGTACTTCAAGACCTGAATTCTCCGTTTTTGAAATACATCCTGGAGAGGCGAAAGAAATTAAATGTTAAATTAATTAAGAAAACGCTAACTAGAGATTGAACAGACATCCCAAAAGTCCATGAAAACCGTGATTGGGCTCGTGGATAGCCCTATATGCCCTTTATATAACAATCCTGACATGGAAATGACGAGTGAGCATCTGTTGGAGTGTTCTTCACTCGCGATGAACTCGACCTAAAATCCAGTGACGGTGCAGCAGATGGATTGCAAATGGACTGCTCGCCAGCGCAAATACAAATCGGCGTTGCGAAAAAAAATGAAAACCATGATTCTAGTTTTCCCAAAAGATTTTCCTTCAGATATTATCCTAATCAAAGAATCAGCATTTTGCAAAAAAAGACCACGCATTATTAAGCTTGAAATTGTGAAATAATTTCCTATTCTTATAACTAACTCATTCTTATTTGTTATTTGCTCATACGAGATTACATTATGGCAGTATGAACGAAGTAAAATTTTTTAAAAGCTTTCTAACTGAGAACCTCTATCCTGACGCCAAATGTTATGCCTGCTAACTCTTTAATTTTATTCTGGCGTGAGTTCGTAAATTTTGCCATTCATAAGTTGCTTATAAAAATTACAATGAATATTTAAATAAATAAGAAATAATAATGTGAAAAGGCTTTTGAAAAAGATTATTATTTTGAACATTCCAAGAATCTTATCTGCGTTTTCTTTAAAAACTTTCTCCTTAGAGTCTGTAATTCCGCTTACAATTACTATTATTTGAAAGTAATTCTTCTATAAAAAAAAAAAAGAAGGAATAAATAGTTTAAATTAGAAAGCTACATCACTGTGGGCTTTGAGTTTTTGTAGCGAGCTTTATACTTATCGTTTAAGTTACGATTGCGACTGCCATGTTAGGATTAATAATGATAGTTGACAGTTTCTCAGTTCTACAGGCGAACTTAGCAGACTACAATATGTCTATCATTATAAAAAAGAAAAAATAAAAACAATGTAATATTTAATTTTATTAAAAACAAGGACATAATTTGTAATTTAATATATTTTGAAAATAGCTGAACATTTAATACAACATACTAAAACGTATATAAGTTTAGTCATATCTACTTCAAAATTCCATTTACAAAAATTAGCAAAAATTAGGTACATTAATTTTTTTTTTATTTTTTTTACATTATCACAGTGAAACAAATAACTGAAAGAATTTTCAAATTATCCTATTGTACAAATTTAAAATAAAACCTATTGTTAATACATAATTAATAAAATTAGTAAACTTTTATATAAACAATTATACTCTTAAATCGAGAAAACATAAATAACTACAATAAAATAAATAAATAAAAAATCACATTAATATCCAAATTGAAGTTAATAAAAATGTGATACTTCACAAAGCTTAATTTAAAGCTAATTTTCAATAAAACAAAAAAGTCTTCGACTATAAATCAATTTGAGTTACAAGGTACTACTATAACAAAGCTCTAAATTATTAATAAATAACTTATTAGATATTTCGCATTCTTTTTTATAAAAAAGACCGTGCAATGCTGAAGATTCCAAAAAATTTAAGCTCCAGAATTTTTCTCCTAAAAAAAAAATATTTAATTTTAAAAAAGGAATAACCTATAAATCAACATTTATTCAAGCACAATTTAAGCTACTGCTTAGGGGAGAGATTGATCACTAGGACTCTGAGTGTAGGGGGGGAGATCAGGGGAACTTCAAAACATGTATTCCCGGAGACCGGTAATGAGAGCTCGAAATTTGATTATGCCGAGAAGGGCTAGGATAGTCTATGGTTCGTCTCTCTCCATAGACGGTAAAAAATCTGGTGTGAAATAATCACACGACTTTCTCTTACTCCTGTTAGTAAAATCATATTATATAAAATGACAAAAGTTTCTTTAAACTAAAATTTTACATACCTATTTGTCTTAACATAAATACAGAGGTGTTGAGAGGGGATAAGTACCTACCTACAAACCCAGGCAGGTAGGAGAATTGGTTATATTGTGAGCGCGCCACAAACACTGAATCAATTGCACATAACATTTGAAATTCTGCACAACTATTCATAATGTTTAATTAAGTTGACCATAGAAACTGTGGTGAGGACTTTACTTGTATACCTAAGTGGCTTTATATGGAGCGTTCTATGCCAAAACCAAGAAAGCTTCCGCAAAGTTGAATTTCAACTAACTGACAGACCTCCAATAATTCTCCCTCTAAAATAAATTTTTCAAAAAAAAAATGTTTCAAATAAAAGTGATACATTTCTATGTATGCACCAAGCATTCCAAGTGAAAAGAAAATAGTTTTAACAGTTTTCGAGAAAAATTCCAGAATGACTCAAAAACAAATTCTGTAAAATCGCACTTCCGGTTAACTGATTTTCTTCAAAATGTATTAATATTATGTTGGTGGTACAATCATATATTACACTGAAATAGTACTTTAGAGGGAAGGCTTAATGCTATCACCAGAAAACTGATTTTCCCGAGTAAATGTTTCAAATAAAAGTGATAGATATTTATGTGTGTAAATAGTTTTCGAAGTTTAAAGAAACACATGGAAGCAGTTTTAGAGAAAATCACGAAAAACTGGAAAAAAAAAATAAATAAATAAATTCAGTAAAGTTGCATTTCGATTTGATGGATTTTACACGAAATCTTCATGTCAGATGCGGTGATAATACCTAAAAGGTATTCCAAATTTGAGATTCCTGCGAATTTTTGTTTTGAGATATTCTGTTGAAAAATACACACACACACACAGACCAATCGCTGAAAAAAACTCAGGGGGATCCCTGAAAGCTCAATTTTGAAAATCTGGTACAACCGATACTTCCTCTTACTAGGAGTAAGAGAAAGTTTAGAAGAAAACCTAACGTAACAGATTTCCTAGAACAGCTCTAAAATCAATTTTTCCATACAATTTTCAAATAAGGTGATTTGGTTTTTAAAGTATTTCGTTCAGTATTATAAGGAAATGTGTTAAAAAAATGTACTGATAAAAAATGGTCGTTAAGAAAAAGAACAATGATTGATTACCTCAGCTTGACACATCTATACTGAAAGAAGAAATTACGGGGAAAAAAAATTGTTGTTCAACACTTTCTGGACTTATAATTTTCAAAGAAACTTTCTTTCTATCGTTGCTCTTCATACTCCATCGTTTCTTAAATATGGAGTAACTCTCAAAATAAAATAAATTCATGGATCTACATATATTCACAATGCAGTTTAGCATCTTATTTAAAGTTATTCTATGATGGAGTTCAATTTTATTATTCCTTTTTTTAAGCAAAGGATAAACCTGAAAAATTAAATAATTGGTAAAATACTCATGAAATATTATAAAAGAAAGGAAATATTTTCAAAGAATTATTTATTTCTTTAGAAAATAATACTTACCTATTTCATAAACCATTTTTTTAATTACCAAACATGGGAATTTCGAAATAATAATCTTATTTTCCATATAATTTCATGATATCCCAATTCCTTTTTACTTTTATTATATATTTTAAAAATTATTGGATAATGAAATTAACAGTTTTTTTGAAGCGTGAAATTAATGATAGACTCAGAGCCGTCTATAAGCACTTCAGTAACATTACAGTCCCGTGAAAAGGCTTCTGTTTGAACATTAAGAGCAAGTAATCCTGTTGGTATCCTAAGAAGGAGCACGCGATTGTTAGTGAGTTTAACCCTTTGTAAATTTTTATTACTTGCAAATAATCCTTGTGGTAATGAGGTGAAATTATTTGCTGAAAGATTGATATTTTTTAATTTCGTAAGATCAGCAAATAGTTCAGCTGGTAAATTATTTAGACCATTCGAACTGAGATCCAAATATTCAAGATTTGGAATATCAGAAAATAATGTTCTTGTCAGATTTCTTAGTCTGTTTCCCCAAAGATTTAGTAATCGTAATTTTGTAAGATTTCTAAATAATCCTGGTTCAAGATGTGTTAAGTTATTGCTGCCCAATTCCAGCACCTCAAGTTTCGGTATATAACGAAATATTGTCTTTGGAAGTATTACTTTATTATATTTTAGATCTAACCAAGTGATATTATTTGTATCATGGAAAAGATCTTCGGGTAGATCTCTTAATGAGTTTTTATTGAGGTTTAATTTGGAGATTTCTTTTAGTCCTTCTAAATGTTTCCTAGACAAAGCATTATTTAAATTTTCATGCGTTGTAACTTGTAATGCTTCGGTTCTAGGTACGCCAAATGTGTTCATTAGCTCTTTAAATGAACTATTAGGAAATGGACAAAATTTTAGTACAAAAGAAGTAACAGGACCAATTTCAATTCCAGCTAACAATCTTAACTCTTCCCAACTGTTCGTTTCTGTACACTGTATTTGTGCATAACTTTTTGGTAATACGTGTGCTATTAATTTAGCTAGTTCAAATTCTTTTGGACATACTAGGTCATAATCTCCATTTATACCCTTTGAACATGTACAATTTGAAACGCCTGGGCAATCAAATTCTGCATATAACAGACTGGGTAATGTAATGCTTATTAGAATTACAATCCACTGCATCTGAAACATAAAATAATGTGATAAATTTTCCTTAGCGATATTTTATATTATTAAATTATTAAGAAGATGTTTAAGGAGGTAGGTAATCTATAGAAACCTTATTTATAGGCATGGACACAAATTATAGACCAATATTCAAAGAGTACGCATTAATTTTAGGCATTGCGGACACGATCAAAGGCTTCATGAGGAAGGAGGAGGCCGAAACTAAATGAGAATTGTAAAACATCAAATTTCCTTGACATTAGAAATAGCTTCATGACAAATTTCAAGGTACGGGTTTTGAAACACCAACTCAAAGCAGGTAGAGAATTTACTACACAACTACTCCACAAAAAAGTTAGTGCTTAAAATAAAAAACAGGATGAACCTATCAAAAGATAGAATCGCTCTTTCAGACTCTTAGGCCTGATTACAAAATGGAAGAGACTACTGTAAAAATGTTTGGTTTTCAAATTAACAAATGGTATATCAAAACAGTTTTCTTGATACTAAAAAAAAAAATCATCAGTTATGTAACGTGTTAGAAATATGGATCATTCTAAACAGGGATATTATCAATATTTAAATTGCTAAATCTTAAAACAACTTTGGTCTTGTGACTTGATTAAGTACAGCTAGTCCTTTCTCATTTTTAAATTTTAAAGTGGAAGTGAGTGGAAAGTTTCTAAGTTAATTTAAAATTCAAATATCAAAATATCAAATATTGAAATAATGGCATGACAAAGAAAACATAATAGTCTGCCTTCTAGAAATTAAATCCAAGTAGTTTTCCAAACCAAACAAAATGTTAGCTAAAATAATTAGGATAAAAAAAAAAATAACAATGACATACTTTAGACATTGGATCATACTCAAATTCAATTGAAAGTAAAAGTAAGTTAAAATAAAAATCCACCACTAGAGGGAAAATTATTTATTAACTTAAATAAAACTAAGTAATTTTTACGCCTTAGTGAAAGTAATATTTGTTGTCGTTGGTCCCGCATAGCTGGAAAGCATCAGTTATTTTCCGTGATAGTCTGTTTCTTTTTGTGGTAACGAGCGGTTTTGGGCGTTCGCCTAACATCAGAATGTTTTTGTTAAAACAGTGTGATAACATAGACTTACACAGAGCAAATGTAGTTGATACACTGGTTTTAAAAAGTGTTTTTATTAGGACCTAACTAGGTTAAGAGGGGGTTTGTTGATACCTGAGTGGGTAAATATCACGGAAAATATCTCTGATGAATGTAATATATACATAAAAAGTAAACTAGCCAAACAACTTCCAAAACAGCAAGGCTGTCTAAAATAATCCTACAGATGATAAAATACTGCTTGAATGCGTATGAATGGCAATTGTACTAGAGTCGTTAACCGCCATTTACTGCAAATTGCTAAATGCAACAATGCAGGGATAGTTATCTACTTCTCTTTGAAAGCAAAATAAAATGTAGTAACAGAACGAATTTATGCAAAGGGGTATAATTTCACCAATTTCAGCAGGTTTCGAATAAAAAGATTGAAAAATATAAATGCGTTTGCAATCAGCCGTTGGAAATAGATAATTTATAAAGGTATAAAATGTAATGAGTACCATGTGAATTTTAAAATTATAATTTTTTGCAATTTTTATCATGCGTTGATTATGGTCAATTTCGTCCGAATGACACCTTTTAAAATACACTTGGTTTTTTATTTATTGCTATTAATAAAGGAAATATGAAAATAAATCATGATATAAATGAAAATTTACAAGAAAACTGATATTCATTGAACTGTGAGAAAATTTACCAAATAAAGCTGAAATGAAATATTTCTAATTTTCTTAGTGAGATAGGGAGAATAGATAGTATTAAATTTCCAAAACTGAGTTTTCAGAGGTAATATGTTTTTTAAGGAATCCAAAAATCTAAAAAATGCTTTTAGATTTGATTTATGTATGTCTGAATGTATTTCTGTATGTATTTATGTATGTTTTTTGTATGTCAACAGCCTAATTCAAAAATCCACAATAAATGATGTCCGATTTGGTATCGCTAGAAGAACAAAGATCGGCCGGAAGGTCGAGACAAAATCCTTCAAGCGGAAGTACCACCTTACCTAGTAGATTATTCACCTTTTGTGAATTTCTTATAAACGATCCCAACGATTTTCTTTGAACTTTGTATACAAATCTACATGCATGCATATATATCATTTTTTTATTTAAAGACTTTCCTTGGAATTACTAATATATGAAATTAATACTGAAAAAGTACACGAAACTATGTAATTAAAGAAAATAAACGAAAACCATAATACTTAAAACTTGTTGCCCTCAATTGAAATGAGTAAAATTAAGTTCATTTAACTTTAGTATTAAGTTTATTAACTGAGCAGTCCATTATCATAAGAACTGAGAAACTTCTTGAAAATAATTCATTTAAAAAATATAAGTTGATACATCTTTTTAAAATCATCAATATATTTATTTTGAAAAAATAAATAAACAATAAATAAAAAAATAGATACAAATAAATTAAAACAAAATTACGTGTCTCCAAATTAAGTATTTTTGGAAAAAAATAAAATTAATTACCTTGTAACGGAATAATTTTATTTATTAATTTTCAAGATGAACTTCAAATTCATCTATCATTTTGGTCCTATTTGATATAAGACAGATTTTTTACCGCCTCTCAGCAATACACGTTTAGTCACTAAACCGATAATAAATAGATGAGGAAGGATCAATCAATACATAAAGCACACTACCCTTTACACAGGTATGTACAAAACTATACATACCGCTGTCAAACTAACAGTTCAATCCTTTTTTTGAGAGCGTCTCTACTCTTCTAGATTCCCCTTCCACTAATTCACAATTAGAAGGGGGAAAACCGCTTTATCCCCACTTCTAATCTTGGTTATTTCAAAGAATATTAATCATAGGCCCTTAATTTTGTCGCTTTGTAACACTAATAAATATATCCTCATAACTTCCTTAACGATTCATAGACAAGGAAAATACCTAGAGGAAGAAATGCTTAAAAAATATATAAATTCCATTCACATACACTACTTGTAAATCCGCAATATAAGATCACGTTTACCGAGAACCGGAAAATTGAAGTAACTAGCCTTGGCTTGAATATGTATAAACAGAAAAATAGAACAGCAAGTGAAAATAAAAATCCTGTGGGTGACTATCTTTTCTGCAACCCTCACAAATCTAATTGACAAACTTCTTGAAAGTTGTAATTTTAACGAAACTTATTTGATTTTTTTTTTAAGTTAATGGCATTAGCACTCATTATACAGCCAATTGCAATATATATCAAATTTTCTAAACACTGAATCATCCGGAAATGCATGGTTTCTGGCCTTAAGGTGAAAAACAAAAGTTCGTAGGTGAATGTACTGTACGTGCATGAATGAATGACATAAATGAAACTCGCAGGAACCTCAGACCCGATAATCGTTTAGGAAATAGGATTCGAAAATTTCGATTAAAATCCTTTAATCGATAATGGCAGGTTACTGATTTTTTTTTTTTTATCTTCTCAAAATAGATCCAACGATTGTACACTGTACACATAAAGCCCTATCACTTTTATGAAAACACTTTTATCCGGGAAGATTGATTTAACACGGGATCTGGGGAAGCACTGAAGTTAAAAAAAACTTATTTCAGTATGATGTACGGCTCTACTATCTGATACAATATTAAGACATTTAAATGCATTGCTACAAAAAAAATTATTTGAAGAAAAGCAGGTTATAGTAAATACGATTTTTGCCCGCAAGGAGTATCTGTTGCATGCAGTTAGTTACTTGGAGAGCAGCGACCCCACGGGTTACCATGCACTTCGTCAGAACAGTATACAATACACTTAAACTGCAAACACTCTACCCTTTCCAGACAAGGAAAACACTGTACACAAACTAAGGTCTCCGTCCCTACTTAACTGGCGTAAGCCAAGAGAGAAGTAAGGGATTAGCTCAGTTATAGCGCGCTGGACTAGCAACAAAGGAGGTCGCGGGTTCGAATCCAGCATGCTGCCCTTAAATTTTCTCTTCCTAGGAGTCTCTGCGGCTAACTGTCGGTGATGGGTAGTGTTGTCTATGGGTAGAGAAAACTGCTCGGAGGCTGGAGTGAAAAAAAATCTGGTGTGAAACACTCACACAACTTTCTTACTCCAGTTCTCAAAATTATAATTGACAAATTTTATAGTTTGTGTACCACCAACAAAGTTAATGAGATTCTTCGAAAACTAAAAAAACTGTTCAGTAAAAGCGCACTTCCACTTTACTAATTTTCGTGAAACTCGGAATTTTGGCAATCTATTTATTTCTAATTTTGTTTGGATGGTAGAATTGTACGTTGCACTTTATAGAAAAACATAACCCCACCCCTCCCCTAAAAGTGCCTTAAATGAATTTTCAAAGAGAAATGTTTTGAATACAAGTTGTAGATCTTTGTATGTTTTGTTTATATATGAAGTTCCAAGAAAATCGTCAGAGCCATTTTTGAGAAAATCGCGAAAAAGTGAAAAAATTATTTAATAATGTTGTAAAGTAAACGCTCTTCCGGATATCCGATTTTTTCAAACTCGGAATTTCAACAACATATTCAATTCTAATTAACATTATTTAGATGACAGAATTGTTTAATAAACTGAAATAGTACTTTAGAGGAAAACCTAACCCTACCTCTCCCCCAAAAGTGCCCCTTAAATGAATTTTTCCAGAGAAATGTTTCAAATAAAAATTGTATCCCGTTGTATGGGTAGTTGATATATTAAGTTTGAAGAAAATCGTCGTAGCCATTTTTGAGAAAAACGCAAAAAAGTATTAAAAACAAAAAACTAGTAAAGTAGTACTTCCGGTTGAGGAATTTTGACAGATACCGTGCAGTCAGATCCCACCGTGATACCTAAACGGAATAAGTTTCAACTTTCTACGGTTTTTCGTAATTGACTATTAGTTTTGTTGGAATGATTTCTATATTTTCTACGCACTCTGGTTGTTTAAAATGTGGTCACAACCAAGTGATCGTATCAAGCCAACAAATAGGATTTTTTTTTTTAATTATTTATTTATTTATTTGACAAAATATTAAGGCAGCAAAACATTTAATAAAATATTAGTGTTTGGAAAATTTTGTCAATTAGAATTTAAATAATTACAATAATTGTCCCAACACTAGTCACTTACACTAACAATTTAATACAGCAAGAAAGTCGTGTGAATGTTTCACAGATCTCCCCCTTTCTTTTTTTTTTTGCAGTAATGGCGAACTTTTTTTCCCGGGCGTACAAAAAATTCACAAATTTAAAGTTATCAACTTGTTGGACAAAGCACGTGTTCGATAGTTTTTAAAAGAGAAACAAATTAATAAAACATTAAGATTTTTATTGAAATAATTCGAAAAATAAACACAGAATTTCACAGAAGGAAGATGAACGCACGATGGATGATGACCACAAGATGAATAACAGATGAAATTGCAAATTCAGTTCTTAACTTATCATTACAATCGTAAAAAAATATATATTTACTAATAAAAATTTTTCTCCTATATATATTAGATGCTTTGTACCTGTTCATATTTTGTCATTTTTAGTCATACAAAGTCAAGCTAGATTCATCAGTCATTCTATTTCTTAAACTATCTTTTATAAAAATTCATTTAGCAAAGTAATGGCTAATTATTATAATTATTCGTGGAAAATTCTTCCCGACCGTTCTTATATGAAGGAACAGGATTGTGAAATTCGGTATTTTTAAAAAATTAGAAAACTTAAATTCTTGCCAATGTTTCGACAAATATATTGTCTTTTTCAAGGCCTACAACATATAAATACAACAGGTTCTTTTCTGAAAGTCAAAATCAATAAACAAAATCAGAAAATACTAAAAAATAAAATTATAGATTAATTTATAAATTTTTTTGGTTTACTTACATAAAAAAAAAACTATTAAATAATCTTCAAAACATAACAAACTTAAAAACTTATGTATAAATTTGGAAAATATTATTATTATTATTCGTCGTTGGAAAAATGTATTATTATTCGTCTGTGAGGCGGGACAAACCCTACGCTATCCAAAGCCCTACGGTCCCATGTAATTACCCAAAAGAAAAACAACAACAAACCGGGTCTAGAATAAAATCTATTCCTGGGAAACACCCATCCAAAATTTACCGTAGTCCGAAAAAATCGAACCATAACCTTAAAGGGAAGTTGCCTAAGCTCTTCCACAGACATCCTATGGAACCGAATTTCCTCACAACGCCATCTGTCATAAGATGGATGGATGTTTCTTCCTCTGTCTCACAGATTTTACAAAATGGGGTCCGGCATGAGCTCCATTATGTAGATGTGTCTCCTTAAGCCACAATCCCCAGTAAGGGACCCAACCAGTTGTCTGAGAGAGGTCTGCGAAAGACATAGCAGCATCTCACTTTTCAGAACCCCAATGAACATCTTACACTGCCAATCCACTGTGCTCATCCATAAGGATGAATGCTGTAAAGCTACCCATGACTGGAAGCTTGACAGACATGTGCCTGAAGACACACTAACAGCAGGCTCGGGACCAATGAAAGGAAGAAAAGGCGTCTAATTAGGCAAACCTATCCACCTCCTCATTCCCAAAAATTCCTCCCATATGAACTGGTAGATCAAAGAAACACCCTAAAGCACATACATTCATTTGTCTGGAAGTCATATAAATAAAGGCAATGCAGATTATACTTTACTTGAATGGGACTTTTATGACAGGCGCCTTCTGTCTCAACACATTTGTTATTTAAAAAATATAATTAATAAGTGGACGGTAAATAATTTTCTGAACCAAACAATGCAAAATTATATTATCAAAATCGAATGAATGGATTCTTCGGTTTGATGGATTTTTACCTGAAACTTCGTGTCATATGCGTTGATGGTTCTTAAACGAAATATCAAGTTAGTTTGTTCATTCACACACAACATTCACCTTACTCCTAGTAAGGAGGTACCGCCTTTCGAAATTGAATTTTCTCCTGAAATAAATCTTTTGAGATTCCCTGAAAACGAAATAATATTTTTAGCGAAATATGTGAACAAAATACCTAAAAAACGAAACATCGCTGGACGCTTAAATTTGACTTTCTGTTTAGTTATTACCAGCACATTTGACAAGAAGTTTTTGGCAAAATCCATCAACCGGAATTGCGATTTTACTGAATTTTTTTTTTTTAAGTTTTTTGCCAGTTTCTCGGAAATGGCTCCAACGTATTTCTTTAAACGTCGCATATTATTCTTACAAAAGTTTATTTGAAGGGTTTTTGAATAAAAATTCTTTTTTGGTCAAGAGTTCTATGGGAGTAGGAACGTTAAGCTTTCCTCTCAAGTACTACTTTGGTAGAATGTACCTCGTATAATTCTATAACCTTTAAGCACATTAAATATATTGCTAGAATTTCAAACTTGGAGAAAATTTAGTTTATTAGAATTTTCTCTAAAATGACTACACGAATTTTCCTTAAACTTGCAATGCTGTCTGCCTAGAATTACTTTTATTTGAAACAAATTTTCCAGACTTTTAGGGGTTCTGAGGAACCTGTGACTAATAAATTTCTAATTTTATGTAGATTTGTTCGATCTTATGGCGTTCTCTTCTAGATTTCCATGTAATCACTTCAATTATTATCTGTGTAGCTCGGCAAATTTAGTTATGAAACTTAAATGGCTATTAAGCTCCGCCTATTGCAAATCTTTCCAGTAGCTGTGACGTTATTTAACTTGCCCACAAGTTTCATCGCAACTAAGTTACCAAGATGTATTATGTTAGAGCTATGTAAAATTGTCCAAGTTTTAAGAACATTTGCGAAGTTTGTTATTGTATTAACTGCAGTAAAAGAATGTCGTGTGAGTATTTCACACCACATTTGTTTACAAATGTTTTCATTTTCTGGTTTGTTATCTCTGATTTAATAAGTTATTTTAATATAATAAACACTCACCACCAATCCTCGTCCCTCTTGAGTCTTTGTTCATATAATAAAAACACCAACACTATGTGTATACTGTCATTAGAAAAGTTATATAGGACCTGAAGTTAGTGACCTAATTAACCATTCAACATCTCATAAATAACTGCACCAAATTAGATTATCTTCGAGCAGATCTCGTTATAAAGAACTTCCTTCATGGAGAAGTTTAGTCTGTCCAGGACTACCAACTGCTAATTGGTAAAAAGTATCTTCCAAAGCATACCAAATTTGTCAACAAAATTAAATTTAACTTAATTATTAACTTTAACTTTAATAATTTTAATTTTTCCATTATTTAGAGCCATACTTGTGTCAAAATAATTAATTTAAATTTGCTGTTTAATTTTGAAATATATAAAAGCATTTTTACTTTTTCTTACTCCTAGTAAAAAAACAAGTATTGTAATCGTGTCAAATTTTCGATTTCGAGTTTTTACTGGAAATATCCGTTTTGAGATCCCCTGAGTCCAAAAAAAGTGGTTTTTAGCAAATGGTCTGTGTGTGTATGTCTCTGGTGTGGTGTATGTGAACAGCATAGCTCAAAAACGAAAAACCGTAGAAAGTTGAAACTTGATATTACATTTAGGTATCACCATAGGATCTGACGGTGCGTTATCTGTCAAAATTCCTCAACTGGAAGTACCACATTACTAGTTGTTTTTTTTTTACGTTTTTCTCAAAAATAGCTCCGACGATATTCTTTAAACTTTGTATATCAACTACACATACAAAGAGCTACAACTTTTATTTAAGATATTTCTCTGAAAAAATTCATTTAAGGGCAATTTTAGGGGAGGGGTGGGATTACAGCTTCCTCTAAATTAGTATCATAGGTGATTATACAATTCTATCATCCAAACAAAATTAATTAGAAATAAATAGATGGCAAAAATTCCGAGTTTCAAAGAAAATTAGTAAACCGGAAGTGCGCTTTTACTGAACAACTTTTTCAGTTTTCATCGAATTTCTATGACGAGTTTCACAAACTATAAACATTTGTTAATTATAATTTTGAGTACAGGAGTAAGAGAAAGTTGTGTGTGAGTGAGTTGTAATTTTCACATCAGATTTTTTTTTATTTTACATTTAGATCTTCTTGATTATTAGATATTCAATACTTTATTAATTTTTTATTTTTATTTCATTTTACTTTTTTGAATAATTTACTTCTTTCTGTTTATTTCATTATTTGAAATTGTTGGCTACACATTTAAATAATTATATTTTTTTTTTTACATTTTGTCTTTTTTTAACAGCCATCTCAATTGAAATTTGCTTTATAAATTCACACAATATAGATAATATATTAAAATATGTCTGTAAAGAAAATACATGTAATAAACTTATTTGTATGGCGCATTAGAAATAAACTCCCTGGTATTAAGGATACTCTCACAAGAAAAAAAAAAGTCCCAGTGACTATATCATATGCAAATAGAAGGCAATTAATTATATATTTAGCAAAATATTGGGTAATCAATTAAAAAATAAATAATATAAAATTCTAAATTTTATTTTTTAAATAAAGGAAATTATTACAAAAATGTAATCTTTTGATACAATCTAGAATTTTAATGATTCTTTGAACTGAAAACAAAAATAAGAAAAGTAAAAGTGCATCAAGCATGAAGCTGCTAGTAATGTTTAGATAATTAACTTTTAATCCTTTCTATTTTAATGATCAAACAAAATGTATGTTAGGAAGCACAAAAAAAAAAAAATTATGTTTACATAAAACATTACAATATTATGAACAAAAATTATGAAACAAAAAAGAATTCTTTGGCTTATTATTTATATTTAAATAAAAATTAGGATAACTATTTTATAAAAAAAAAAAAAAAAGTTGACCTAATAATACTAACTAGGAACAAAACTTATAGTAATTAAAAAAAAACAATCAAATTAAATAAAAATTAATTATAATGTTAAAAATAATAATACTTTTAGTATACAAATAATAAATCACAGCAGATATACTACTACTTTTAACAATATGTCTTTAAGACAAGTTTCTAGATTTATTACTTTCTCTTACTCCTAGTAAGAGGAAAGTATTGTAATCGTGTCAAATTTTCGATATCGAGTTTTCACCGGAAATATCCGTTTTGAGGTCCCCTGAGTCTAAAAAAAGTTGTTTTTAGAAAATTGTGTGTATGTGTGTGTGTGTGAATTGTCTTCCAAAGGCAGTCATACGGTTTGCTCCATCAATCGGGAATAGTTCATGCTAAATACATGATAACACCAGACCACACCTAAACTCTGGGAGAAAGGATGTCGAAGACGAGAAACCATTCAAAATCTTTTCCACAAAGGAACTATTTCAGTTTATTATATAATTCTATCATTTTAAATTAAATTTTTATTTGAATTAAATATGGTGTCGCAATGCTGAATTTGAAAAAAAAATTGGTTGACCGAAAGTACAACTAACTGTACTGAATGGATTTTCATGAAAACAGCATCAACGGTTTTTTTTTTTAAAACTTTTGGAATGTTAACTATAACTGTTATTTGTAAGATTTTTCCGGATAAATTCATTTAAGAGGGGGGTTGTGGGGAGTGGTGGGGTTATATTTTCCTCAAGTGTTATTATATCATTCCGGCCATCTACATAATATTAATTACAAGGAAATGTGATGTCAAAATTTCAAATTTAAAGCAAATTGATTTCACCGGAAGTACGAATTTATTACTGAAGAGATTTTTTTTTGGTTTTCTGTGATTTTTCTTCATAAAAACACCAATAAAGTCAATAGTGTGAAAAAAATTACAGTAAAATGCAATAAGGGAAGCTCGTATGAGTGTTTCACAGATTTTGTTTAGGGGACATTGCACTGTGACCTGAAAGTGGGATCATTCTCAGTGTACAGCCAGCCATCTGAGCAATATTCTCTCCTTATAGACAACAATACCCATCACTGGCTCCTAGAACGAGGAAAATCTAAAGGGAGCACTGCTGAACTCGAACCCGGGACCTCCATCTGGGAATCCAGCGCGTTACCACTGAGCTAATCCGTTACTTCGGAATTTGATTTCTTTACAATACTTATTCTTTTAATAAATTATCACTTAATGGCATATATTGTCAGTAAGTGCGTATACATATATTCACACACGCACAAACACACCACACGCGCACACACACACAAACACACCACACGCGCACACACACACACACAAACTTCACGATTTTTCTTGACTCATATTTTATACATAAAATAATGTTTATGTTAAACAAACATATAATTAACAAAAATTCTAATTAATTAATTGGAAAAAAAAACTTTTACAATATTTCTAATTACAGTATCATTGTACAAAAATATTTTTTTTTTTTTTATTTACTCATAAGTTGTTAGATATTTAAACCAATAATTATGGATATATATAAGTTTGTACTTATAGTTTTATTTCTATCTGATTTGAAACATAAATTATAATTAAATCAAATATTAATACAGCTTTATTTATACAGATTATCTAAGTTTAATGGAATTATTATAAAAAGTGATATTTCTGTTCTTTCGACTTTAACGGTTGATTTATTGGAGATTTTTCTCAATAGACTGCTTCAATTTTTATGATAATCGACCGGTTACTAGCATTTGTCTATTTTCAGAGCTTCTTTTGATAAACAATGTGAAAACTGACTTTGCCCTATGAGCAAGACTAACACATCATATTGTTTAACAATACATAATATAAACTGAAGATTGACAAACGCACAAAACCGGTTAAATGACCAGAAAATAAATATTGAAGCAGGCTAATATTATAGAAAATTTCTAATTGATCAATTAAAGCTGACATTATTAATGTTGATGTAATTTATAAATAATTTCTTCGTCTTCACAATCATCGATAGTAATGTTATTGATTATATCCATTTCAGTGATGCTTCTTGAATACTGTAACAATATAAATGAACACAAATAATGTAATATATGTAACTTTGTTTTGTTTATTGTACTTACAAAAATTTTACAAAATATGATAGTTGGAATTAAATGACAAAAAATCCTAAAACAATAATGTATAAAACACTTTTTATTATACAGTATCGAGCTTTCGACCTGGGAGCCAGATCATTCTCAAGATAACACAATTAGATTAAAACAACATAGCAGGTTACAGTTTAATGATAGGTTATATTACTTATTTTAACAGTGTTGGGAAACAATAGGTGTCATAAAAAAAAAAAAATTAGAAATGATCCACATCAATAGAAACAAAACATCAATCAATTTTAAAACAGGTATTGCTGATCTGAATGCCATATATACGAATTATTGAAATAATGTCACCGGTTGTTTTCCAAATTGCTAAACTATAAAACATAACCTATCATCAAACTGTAACCTAGTTGTGTCATCTTGAGATGGTCGAAAGCCCGATACTGTAAAATAAACTGTTTTATAGATATTATTTTAGGACTTTTTGGCCATTTAATTTATCATAATTTGTGTAAACTATCATATCTATCATATTTTGTACAAATAAAGTATTTACATACTTATAGATTAGGCTTAAATTAACAAAGCACTAAAAAATTTTTTTTTTTTAATTAATGATTGAAAGTGCATAAAGCCAGCACGTTTGTTAAATAAAATTTGACGCAGCATTCATTGAAAACATTATAAGTATCCTTGAAATTTCACATTAGCAAACATAGAGACATTCCTCAGCAAACAAGTATAGCTGCGTCTAGCGAAAACTTTAATCTTTGATGGTTATTCAATTGATTATTTATATTTCTTTTTATAATAAATTACAATTGAATTATATATAACACAATAAAAAAAAAAAAAAAACTAATATTTTATTTTCTAAAACATAGAAAATTTATATTTTTATTTCAAACTTGAAAGTTTTTACAACATTCTTTTAATTGTTGGAGTCGTTTTTCGCGATAAATGTGAAAAACTTATAAACCGATCATTGATATGTGCTGATCGAATTGGCTGAAACTTCCAATGTAAACAAATTCCCTCAACGGAATAACTGTTTTGAAATTTCTGCAAATTTTCTTCTTTTTTTTAATAATTCGTTTTAAAATTAACACACGCCGTTGCATAGCACAAAAAACACATCAATAAGTTATAAAAAGAATTTGTTACGAATTTGTCAGGCATTTAGTTAATTCTACAATTTGATTTAATGGTTTTTCTTAAACTAATTGAGTTTTCTAGCAGCATTTAATGTATTTTTTTGTTTTCGGTCAGCCTATCAATTACGAAACGGTTTTAATTAACACCTGGTATTTTATTATCCGTCGTAGCATGCATATTGGTTTTGTTTCTTTTTGTGCCTTTTGATTTTGGCGGCTCTTGGCGAAAAGATATAGATTTTGTTTCATATTGGTTTTAATTAAGTCTGCTAAATTTTTCCTTTCTTTCAGATTTCTGCGAATTTATCAACAATGGTTCCAATGATTTTGTTCAACCTTGACATACCCATATAGGGGATCCATATGGGCATTACTTTTATTTGAAAATGTTTCCAGGAAAACTGAGTTTTGAAGAGTGATGAGGATTGTACAGTATTAAGCATCTTTAATGTTAAGTGCCACTTCAATGAAATGTATGGTCTTAAAATCTATATAAAAGTATCGTTAAGTGCATTACTAGAACACTCAGTTCCCAGAAAAAAATCGATTAGCCGGAAATGGAACTGTACCGACGAATAAATTGCAGTTATTGCTCCCCCAGAATACTCCAATACTCAATTTTCCAAGAAAAAATGTCATAAAATAAAAGTGATAAGGTATTTATATGTATAGACTGTGCAATAGCAAGAGAAGCTCAGCAACCAAAGAGAGCAAGAGAAGTTCAACCACTCTCTCGGACTGGAGTGAGAGTGTGGGAAAAGCTGTATAAATATAGCGACGGACGGTCCATGAAACATCGTTAAACACAGTTGAAATCAGTTAAGTACATCCAATCGCTACGTGTCATTTCTCTTACCACTCAACCTTAAACATTCATCCATTGTAAAAGTCCAGGCAGTCTGTGTCTCATTATTACTATATCAGTTAACCAGTGTTCACCAAGTCTTCTTCTCAATTCATCTATCATACCTAAATTCTCTCCACCTAAGATGTAACAGCAAGAGAAGCTCAACCACTCTCTCGGACTGGAGTGAGAGAGTGGGAGAAGCTGTATAAATATAGCGACGGGCAGTCCATGAAAACACAGTTGAATCAGTTAAGTACATCCAATCACTAGTGTCATTCTCTTACCACTCAACCTTAAACATTCATCCATTGTAAAGTCCAGGCAGTCTGTGTCTCATATTAATCTATATCAGTTAACCAGTGTTAACCAAGTCTTCTTCTCATTCATCTACCATACCTAAATTCTCTCCACCTAAGATGTAACAGCAAGAGAAGCCCAGCAACCAAAGAGAGCAAGAGAAGGCTCAACCACTCTCTCGGACTGGACTGAGAGAATGGGAGAAGCTGTATAAATATAGCGAAGGGCAGTCCATGAAACACCGTTAAACACAGTTGAAATCAGTTAAGTACATCCAATCGCTACGTGTCATTCTCTTACCACTCAACCTTAAACATTCATCCATTATAAAGTCCAGGCAGTCTGTGTCTCATTACATCTACCATACCTAAATTCTCTCCACCTAAGATGTAACAGCAAGAGAAGCCCAGCAACCAAAGAGAGCAAGAGAAGCTCAACCACTCTCTCGGACTGGAGTGAGAGAATGGGAGAAGCTGTATAAATATAGCGAAGGGCAATCCATGAAACACAGTTGAAATCAGTTAAGTACATCCAATTGCTATGTGTCATTCTCATACCACTCTACCTTAAACGTTCATCCAATGTAAAGTCCAGGTAGTCTGTGTCTCATTATCAATATATCAGTTTTAACCAGTGGTAACCAAGTCTTCTTCTCAATTCATCTACCATATCTAAATTCTCTCCACCTAACACATCCATTGTAACTGTATACGAAGTTTAAAGAAAAATCGTTGAAGCTATTTTCGAAAAAGACGAAAAATCGAAAAAAGTGGAGGATGAAAACCATTTAATTAAAGTCACCCTTCCGATTGATGAATTTTGCAAGAAAACTTTCGTATGGAACTTCTGAAACGAAAATATCAAGTTTGAGCTTTCAAAGATTTTTCAATTTTTGAGTTGTTTTGCATTTCATTTGTTTACCTATACATAGTTAACCAGCATTTGCATTACAAGAATATGAAATTCTATACAAAGAGAAATAAAACTTCCTTTATAACTTAAGCTGCTGTGGATCATAAAATAGTGGTGGAGTTATAAATGATTTCAGAATCGTAATTTTCTCAAATAGTCAAGCAGTTTTTGCTAGCTCCCAGTTTCTAAAAAGTCAATTGAAGGCTGACAACGGGATTACCTAAGTATGTTACTAAGACTAGGAAGTCAAAAGAATGTAAGTGAATGTGAATCATGAGCAAGATATGAGGGTTTTCCTCAAGAGCCTCCTCATCGATCTAAGCCCTTGTATTGTGCCATTGAGTGAGGTCCAATAAAACATTAAATGGTGGTTATGTGTAGATTGGAAATCCTAGGTTAGAAAGAGAAGAAAAAAAAAAATCAACAGACTAATTGAGCAGAACTGCTCTTAACGTAAGATGATTAGGAGGTTAAAGACTCTCTCTCCAACAGGGCGGGGCAGAGTTTGCTCTAACAAGTGGTGCTACAATAGGCCGCCAGGGACCAACACCCATTGTAATTTTATTCATGTTCTCCTACAGTTATATTACTAAGATGTATCCAAATCGCAGGATTCCTATATTTCTTTCTTTGAATGACAATAAAAAACTTTTCTATTTTTGTAGATTTTTTAAGTAATCATATTTTTTATTCCATCATAGTAACCACTGGAGAGAAGTGGAGACAGTAATTTCTGTTTAAAAAAAAAACTTAATGAATAGCACTATTTCTGAAGAAAAAGAAGTTTCTGAAACTGCGAAATAAAGTCAAATCTTGATTACTAAATAGTTTCAATATCCCTTGCTATGCAAAGGAATAACTATGATTTTTTTTTGCTATTCAGGGATTTCAGGGGTATTAAAACTTGTAAATCAACAATGCCTTCAATTCTTAAAATCTAAATGAATAATTCTACTCTTACACTGATAAAAGAAATTGAAAACTCTACACCATGAAATATATGAAAGTAGTTATTACAAATTATTACTACAATGTGCTAACTGAAATAAATAAAGCAAAAATGCAACGATGTGGTGTGTAAAATTAAAGCATTAGAAAAAGTAGTATTAAATGTAAGAGAGATAAGCAATTTTATGTTATAAATGTTAAGTGCCATTGTTAAAATGGCGAATTTACTGTTTACTGGATATTGTATGAATATAATTAAAGAATTACATTATTATCAATGGGGAAACCATACCGTTTCCAAAAAAATTGATATTATAGTTCAGTTTGATCATCGTCATAATCCTGAAATGAAAAACTATAATCAGAGAATTATGTTATCATTTTAAAAACGGGTAATATAAAACTTCACAAAATATTGTTAATTACAGAGAAGGTTAAATAATTAGTTTATAATCAATAAACTTTGAAAAATAACAAATGAATATCATCATTAAGTTTACCTCTCGGTATCCAGAAAATCTTTGACAGGAAATAAACTTTAGGTAAGGCCATTTTTTCCAAATAAAAAACCCTCCAATAAAGATCAGAATGCTTGCAATAAATAATAAAATGGCAACAATCTCTGAAAAATAAATAATACTATAAATAATAATCATGAAATAATGGAACAATACAGCTATAACAATTTTTTTTTTTTTTTTAGCTTGGTGAATTAATCCCGGGACACTTTTCTTTTGTGAGATTTGGTCAGTAAGAAAAATAAGAACA
This sequence comes from Triatoma infestans, assembly GCA_011037195.1. Taxonomy (NCBI): domain Eukaryota; kingdom Metazoa; phylum Arthropoda; class Insecta; order Hemiptera; family Reduviidae; genus Triatoma; species Triatoma infestans. Next base: position 28,659 of record JAAEAF010002417.1, on the reverse strand, counting down.
ATCTTTCTTGCTCAAGTTTGATAATATATTCTGCTAACATGATGTTATGGAAAGTTAAGCAAACAAAAATAAAGTCTGCTAAAACACAAAAATTCTTGTGGAAACCGTAATTAATATATACTTTTTTTTTTAGTTTTTTTATTAATCAACTCCTATCATTGCCATTTGATGTCTCATTTCCAGCAGTTATGCTCAATGATATTTCAATGCTGTAAATGGCCAGTGTCGGATCAAGTAACCAGTGGAATCTTCAAGGCAGAGATCAACGTCAATAACCGCAAGTTGGCCTATGTCAAATCAAGATACGGCAAACTAGTAAATGGCTGGTGTGTTCATGGCATTGCGGTCACTGATCTTATGAAAGCTCTATATCAACCATATGTTGGTAGGGTCATGAGGTTAATCCTGTCTTATAAGTATGAGAAATGTAGCCAGTTCCTCGGCCAATCGAGTCAAAAGTTTGCTAGAGGTTGCCCTGTAGCAATGCATAATCATTAACAAAATGCCGCCATTCTAGGCTTAGAGGCCTTTAAAAATTGCTATTTTTAAAGGCAGCATAGACCTTTATTGAAAGCGGAGTCAAGCTTCCTCCGGCTTTCACCACTGTCATCTCTTCAATACATGCATAACAACGTTCCATGCATTTTTTGGAGGCTGGGGAATTCTCTTCCTGGCGCCAAGGCGAATGGCTGCAGAGAGCTTATGTAGCAGCCTAAGTAAGAATCGACTAGAAAGACTATGCTGCCTCTGATCCTAGTAAGTTTGCTGAAAACTTGAGTCAGAAACAATTTTCTTTTTCTTTTCATACTGACCGAATCTTAAGTACACTGAAATTATAGGTGAATATAATACCTGCTACACTCTTTGCCGTGGTGCTTGTTTTTCGTTCTTCAATGCAAGCATATTTACTTTCCCAAACAACTTCTAAATTACAAGCAGACTCCTGTAACAAATGTATTTTTATATTAATTGTTTTATAATTAAAATTTAATAAAAGGAGGATTGAAGGCAACATTTATTGATCGGTCAGTTTGTTTAAATAGGGTATTGTTTATGAATCAATTTAAATCTACTGAGGTTTAGGGAAGTCAATATTCCCAAGATAACAAGCCGTTAAAAAAAGGATCAACAGGAAACAATATGATGTTTCTGCTCTAATTGAAAATCATAACTTATAGTTTTATTCTGTAATATGTACAGAGCTTATAAATTTTCGATCATGAGAATAAAAGTACAATTTTTTTTCTTGAAGATTGGTCAATAACACAATAAATAAACTCTGTGCCATTGTTTCGACTTATATTTAAATATACTTCAAAATGAAGCAAAATAACATACAAAAGCTCTAAATATACAATTGTTAATATATTTTGTTTGTTTTTGAAATCCTAAACTCTGAAGAACATGTAAGACAATAGAAATGTTGGCATAAATTATATTCAGTGAGGTACCGATCAAGAATAACTCTTCTGTCTATAATTTACACAAAACAGAAAAACTCAAATTTCATTGTAATTCAATATAGACAAAGATATGTTCCCAAGTACCATCGCCATCAAATAAAAATTGGGTGAAGAGCTAGTGGTGGAAAATATTTGAAGATAATAAGTGTAGTAAAATAATCAGAAAAAATTTAAATTATTTTTATATTATTTATTTACATCGCTGATATCAATGACTATGATTTAATTTTTTTTTTTTTTTATGCCTTTGGTTGCATAGCAATCCATTATACTAATTTTACAAAAATAAAATACCTAAGTCATTGCTAACTCAATTCAGATAAACAAGGTAAACACGCACTAAGTTGCCGTCATATGGCGCTTCCAAACGATAGAATTCATTACTAACAGAACATCCTTTGTGCATTGAACTAGAGATAACATTTTTCCTGTTGTATTTAAGTTTTTAAGTTTTTTATTAAGAAATATTTGTAAATACGTTTATATACTTTTGGTTAAAAGGAAAAAAAATATACCCAACAAATAACTTTCAACCTTTTTAAAGTGATTTAAACTGTTGAAAATGGAACAAAACTCTTAAAGTTAATGTGGTATACATTGACCTTAATTCACCAGGTATAAATATTTGAAACTTTTATAACTTAAACAATGAATGGGACATTTCAGAACTATAATTGGTATGAAACAAGATTATCTTTATACAATAAAGAAAGATTTTAGTTTGTTCCCAAATAATAATGATACTTAAATGTTCCTGTTTTGTACTGTAAAAGTTCTGCTAAATACTGGCTTGAATTTTAACCCATAAATCTTTTCAATATTCAGAAAATACTTTTAAATTGAGGACATATTTTACCCAACGTTGTTCAAGGTAATATAACATAATTCACCTGATGTTTGCATTTACAATAATAAATTAAAACTGTCAGTTCAAAATAATTTGTATTTGAAACACGACAAAGTTTTATTATTATTTGAAAGTAACTAGGCTTCTACTATGAGATCTAAATCATTCTAAGAATTTTAACAAGGTTATTGTTAATGCAAGCATGAAATAGTTTTATTATAATGAAATATCTGGATGTCAGACATATTTTCCCTGCTTCTTTTTCTCTATGAAACCAACCACAAAAAATATCTGATATTTTGTATCAGGGAAGATGGCTAGTTGATAAGTTTGCCATTAAAATAATACCGTTTTGCTTACTTGATATGTAATTTATTCAGCTGTTAGTTGAGAATACATAAATTTATTTATTCGGTGATCTGAATGGTACTATTATGAGGAACGATAAAAATAAAACAAAGAGTCAACTAATTTGGTACTTAAGTCTGAACTTGTCTTTCTTAACTTGGAAGATAGTTAAATTAGTGATTTCATTTACTTGTTATATTTACTCCACATAAAAGATTGTATCACTTTGATTTGAAATATTTTTTATTTTAAGCGCGAGGTTTTGGAGACGTTTGAGAAATTAGGTTTCTTTAAAACTTTCAGAAATAAATACAGAAACAATTATCCAGTCTCATATGTAGGGATCCATTATCTATTTCTTGTTAAGGACAACTAATTAGGTTAATATTTATTAAACATCCCGAATTAAAAAAAATAGTGCAGATAGATAGGGACGGTTGTGTGTATCACATTATTTTATTTTTTCAATTAAAAAACAGACTTTTGTTAAATCATACAAAAGGAACGACATTTAACATAAATGAATTATTCAGAATTGATAAAACGTGTTGCTAATAATTTATAGAAAAAAAAAAAAAACACCCGAAATCTAATGTAAAATTAAGGTGTGATCAAAACTTAACTTATGTTTAAAAAAGGTGAAAGCTTTCCCGGATCTACAGATATAAACTTCACTCTATGCAGATAAAATATTCATTCCTTTCACTCTTAAAGTTTATTATTCGTGTTTGCCGCGCACGTGACACTTCATTAGCAATATTATTTATTAAATAAAGCTAAGCTTAAATAAGTGTACAAACTATTTAGAATTTGTTCAATATATCAAACATTAGTTTATGTCTGATTTCAATGCACCCAAGAAAATAAATAGTCGGTATTGTATGAAAAATTGTTTAAATAAGAAACTCATTTGTCAAAACACAAATATCGTGAGATATTTATAAATATAGAGATATTTAGTATAAGATACTCTAGGTAGTAGTCTCCCTAGATTACCTGTAGTCCAGAATAGAACTCCATGTAAATTCAAATTTGACTCCAAAATATCCGCAGAACTACATAAAATAAATTTTCTCCAAAAAAAAATATTATAAATAATTTGGTTTATGTATATCTGTGCAGTTAGCATTCCAAGTTTAAAATCAATCATTCTCTATTCGTTTTTCAAGAAACCTCAAAAACCTATTTAAAGTAAGTTTGTACACTTCCGGTTAATTGATTATCATAAAATTTGGAATTTTATCAATGGTTCTAAAATAGATTTAATATTCTAACGTACCATCCCATTGTTCTGTAACGGTACTTTGGGATAAAAGCATAACGCTACTGTTTTCCAGAACCCCATAAAAAAATCAATTTTCCCGGAAGAGAAAGTAAAAATATTGGTGAAGCACTTACACGACCTCTGTTTCAATTCTCAGTTCGTATTTGCGATTCTATAGTAATTAAGAATTTTTACTACTAATTTATATTTTATAATTTAATTTGCATGATTTCCTTAAATATGCTGTACTATTGTATAAATTTGTTTATTTTGTTAATAAAATAAACAGTTAATAACTTACAAATTTGTATTCATTGTTATAATTCACTTAGTGTATACGAAATTCTAGATTTTTTTTTTTTCTTGTTTATAACAGTAAATATTTTCGTTCGTATAATATGAAAATAGCAAGTCGTCTCTTGCATTATTTATGAATTATTGCTATGTTTCATAGATGCTTTGATTTTATGTTTAACTCTCTCTCTTTGAGAGCACACAGTTATTTATAAACAATTCTTTGAGGTTCCTCAAGTTTCCCCAGACACACCCTCGCCTCCTCTCTCATTCCTATATTTATTCGTTTAGAGTTCACCAGAAAATTTCTGGATAATGTTACTGAACAGTTTTATAGAATTTTGCGGTTTCCTTGTAAATACTTAAAAAATTTAAACTTAGTGTCCTAACTACTTATATATGAGACTTTTTTTTAAAGAGAATATCTAAAGTCAGCATAGATAGACTCGACCCTGGGCCTTCTGCATTGTATGTGAGACTATTATTTTTATTACTTTCTCTTAGTCCTAATAAGAGGAAGTATTGCGATTATGTCAAATTTTCGAAATTGAGTTTTCACCGGAAATACTTCAAGTCCTCTGAGAACGAAAACAATGTTTTTAGCGAATGGTCTGTGTGTGTGTGCGGAACGAAATAGCTAAAAACAAAAAACGCAAAAACGGTTGGAACAGTTTTCGAAAAGACCCGGATTGAAAATCTTTCAATAAATGTTTATCCTCAAACATAGCATATGCATTAATTTTTACTTTCTCTTACTCCTAGTAAGAGGAAATATTTTGATCGTGTCAAATTTTCGATATCGAGTTTTCACCGGAAATATCCGTTTTGAGGTCTCCTGAGTCCAAAAAAGTGGTTTTTAGCAAATGATCTGTGTGTGTGGGTGTGTGTGTATGTGAACAGCATAGCTCAAAAATGAGAAACCGTAGAAAGTTGAAGCTTGATATTACGTTTAGGTATTTACCATGGGACTGACAGTGCGGTATCTGTCAAAATTCCTCAACCGGAAGTACCACTTTACTAGTTGTTTTTTTTTACGTTTTTGCGATTTTCTCAAAAATGGCTCGACGATTTTCTTTAAACTTGTGTATCAACTACATATAAAAGAGCTACAACTTTTATTTGTAACTTTCTCCGGGAAATTCATTTAAGGGGCACTTCCGGGGGAGGGGGGGTTAGGTTTTCATCTAAAGTGCTATTTCAGTTTATTAGACAATTCTGCCTTGTTAATAATGTTAATTAGAATTAAATATGTTGTTGAAATTCCGAGTTTGAAAAAAAATCGGATAACCGGAAGTGCGTTTATTTTAACACTTTACTAAATGATTTCTTCACTTTTTCGCGATTTTCTCAAAAAAGTGGCTCCGGACCGATTTTCTTGAAATTGTATACAAATAAAAAATGCAAGAAATCTACATATTTTTTTTTAGGACATTTCTCTGGAAGTAAAAATCATTTAAGGGCACATTTAAGGGAGGGGTGGGGTTACAGCTTCCTCTAAATTGCTATCATAGTTGATTATACAATTCCATCATCCAAACAAAATAAATAGATGCCTAAAATTCCGAGTTTTAAGAAAATTAGTAAACGGAAGTGCGCTTTTACTGAACTGTTTTTTCAATTTTCGACGAATTTCGTTAAATTTGGTACACAACTATAACATTTGTCAATTATAATTTTGAGAACAGGAGTAAGAGAATGTTGTGTGAGTGTTTCACACCAGATGGTTTAACATAGTAAAGCATTAAATTTCTTTATTATGAAATAGATAGCTGAATTTATTATATTACATTAATATAACACATTGAAGTTAGCGTAACGTTTTAAAATCTCCCTCCCCCAAAACCCCTTATTTATTATTTCAGTAAACTCATGTTCCACCACTTGTATAATATTAAGAGCAAGTAAACATTCAATAAATACAATGTCGGCAACTTATACTTAAATAAATAAAAAATTGTCATTGACAAACGTGAGTTTATATTTCAAGCAGATTTTTTTTTTTTTTTTTTAATATGAGTTAATGCATGTATTTAAATAACTTCAACTATTGTTTTTGGATAACTATTAAAACCTCATATTTTTAACTTAATAAAAACTTCATTTAATTCAGGCTAAAATGGAGGGAATAAGGATTTTATTTACTTCAAGGTCACAGCTGAATGAATACTATATAGACAAGTTAATGACGTAAATGTGACATCATTTTTTTTCTGTATTTCTCAATGACGTTAAATAAATCTTTTTTATTTTATTTTTAAATTAAGGAAAAACATTTTTGGAAAATTCTATATATATAAAATGCATTATTGAAATAGGTGCAAGCTATTTCTTAATGATATATTATAAAAACAATGATTCCTGTGTTTTTACATTTGGAAAGTGCTCTTAATTCGTGTTAGCGTCTTTCACATTGCTGATAATATGATTATAATTTATTATAAATGTTCTTTAAACTAAGATGTTTATTTGTCCCTACATAAAGATTGGGGTGGGAGTAAATGTACCTAAGGTTGAAGTGAATACACTATAGTTCAGTAAGGAATGCCAATAACATTTAACAAACCCACATAATATTTCAAATTTAACGACACAAATTCTACAGAGCCTCCTAAATTAAATATTCTGAAAGAAAATAAAGTTGCAATGATGCTAATGTAACAGATATCTTGTGTAAATCGTTCACTTGCCTGTAAGAATTCTGTACGCGCCATCTTGGGAGCTAGCCATAAGGTTCTCACCATCAGTGACGAGTTAAATTAAAATTTACTAAATCCCCTTATTCATCGTCAAAATGCAAAATATGTGCAAATAATTCTGGTTCCACTCAAAAGCCCAGCTGAGCGTCTATTTTAGACATTTCGATATAAATGGCAAACAATAATCATTTAGATTTTGCAAACTACTATCTCAATAGTTTATCAAAACTTCTATCAAGAAATACCGGAAATTATAAAACTTCATAACATGTTTATTTACATGTTGTTTTTGTATATTTTTTTTTTTTATAATTATTATCAATTCAGTAAATTTTCTCTCTCAATTTAGTTGATTATAGTTTTGATTCTCGGAAATGATCCTTCAAACATTTCCGTCTCTGAATGGAACTTTTCTTACTGCAGTTTACAAAATTGTAATTGACAAATTTTATATAGTTAGTATACCAAATTTAATGAAATTCTTCAATGTTTTAATGGAGAAAATCGCGAAAACTGTTCGGTAAAAGCGCACATCCGGTTTACTAATTTTCTTGAAACTCGGAATTTTGGCCATCTATTTATTTATAATTAATTATGTTTACATGGTACAATTGTATAATCAACTATGATGATAGCACTTTAGAAGAAAAACCCAACCCCATCCTTTCCCCAAAAGCCCCCTTAAATGACTTTACCAGGAGAAATTGTAGATGAAATGAAGTGAATTGTAGAAAAATTTTTAGATCTTAGCATGTGTAATTGATATACAAGTTTTAAATTGGTACTTCTGGTTGAGGAATTTTGACAGATTACCCACTGTCGGATCCTATGGAGGAATATCAAGTTTGAACTTTCTACGATTTTTCGTTTTTGAGCTCTACAGTTCACGTACGTATGTACATACATACACACACACACCATTTTCTAAAATCCACTTTTTTGGATTCAGGGGACCTCAAAACTGTATTTCCGGTGAAAACTCGATATCGAAAATCTGACACGATTATAATACTTCCTCTTACTAGGAATAAGAGAAAGTTAAAAAGTCATTTTCTAAAATTTGAAACTTTTCTACAGCAATAAGAGAGTTAACGTTTTAAGTTACTTTTTGAAACTTATTATTTAATGTAAGTATAGAGGTGGGTACGGTCGAGTAGAGGTGCAGGTATTCGGCTGGCCAGATAGCAGGTAGAAATTGTATGTGTTTTAGCCTGTAGCCTAAAAGATAGCGCCATAAACATTGTACAAACTCATGTTTTATCATTTCAAATGCAACTTTGTAACGGATTCCACGCAAGCCCCTCAAAAGCAATTTTTACAAAAAAAAAACTGAAAAAAATGTTCAGGAAAAGCACACATCCGGTTTACTAATTTTCTTGAAACTCGGAATTTTCGCCATCTATTTATTTCTAATTAATACTGTTTAGATGGTAGACTTTAGAGAAAAACATAACCCCACCCCTCCCCCAAAAACCCCCTATTAAATGACTTCACCAGGAGAAATATTTCAAATAAAAGTTGTAGCTCTTTATATGTGTACTTCACATTCCTAGTTTAAAGAAAATCGTTGGAGCCATTTTCAAGAAAATACCCCAGAAAAATGAAAAATACATTTCAGGAAAAACGCATTTCCGGTCAGCCCATTTATTTTAAAACTCGTAATTTCAACAACACATTTAATTCTAATTAATATTATTTATCAGAGACATTTTCCGTGGTAGCCTGCTTCATTTTGTGGTCATCGACCGGTTTCGGGCGTTCGCCCATCTTCAGGATGCGTTTTTCAGACAGTGTGCAACACAGACTCGTATAGAGTAACTTACTTTCACACTAACTGAGGTATATTTTTAAAATAGTATTTTGTACTGATTTGTTACTTTAGAGGAAAGCATAAGCTTACTGTTCCCACAAAAACGTCCAAAAAAAAAAATCAATTCTCCCAAGAAAATATTTCAAAAGAAAATGATAAATATTTATGTATTTAAATAGTACATAAAGTTTAAAGAAAATCGCGAAAAACTGGGGTAAAAAAAAATAAATAAATAAATTCAATAAAGTACTATATAAACGGGATACAGTTTCCGCTTCCTACGATTTTTCATTCAAACCACAAAATTTACATTTCCGGTGAAAACTCAAATTCGAAAATTTGACATGATTGCAATAGTTTTACTAGGAGGTAAAGGAAGGTAAATAAAAAAAAAAAACAATATATATATATATATATATACTCACTAATTATGTAAACATAAAAAAAGAAAATAGATATAATGTCATAATAGATAATATAAAGAAAAGAAGCCTAGTATGTTGACTTAGTCAAAGTACCCCTCCCACAAGCTATATTTATAATAAATATTATATAGAGACTGACATGAAAGGTTATTTTTCTTGTCTAAACATTAAATATTTATAACTGGTACTACCCTAACTACTTCTTACGTTAAAGTTCAAACACACTTTTACTTTAAAAATAAACATATATTTATAATTAATAGACAAAAAGGTCAATAAACCTCTCTTCTCTTTTTAAAGCTTCCAATATGCCATTCATTTATTGTTTAAGAAAACTTTACTTTCAACTATAATCAAACAAGTATTCCCACATAGTTAATGTTATTTAATCTTAAATGTAAATATTCAATGTAAAGCTTTAAAACAAATAAAGTTAAGGTGAATTTTATTAGGGCTGTGAAATTTATAACTTAGTCAGACTGAAGTTAAAACAGATCGATAAATTAATGAAACAAAATCTAGTGCGGAACACTTTCTCTATCAACAAATGAATTTGACAAATTGTCTTCAAAAACTTGGAATGTTTACTAAAAACTATTAGTTTCCCTTAACATTAACAGTGGTGGTGGTGGGGGCTAAGAATGGTGATGTTAGTTTTATGCACAGAGAAACTAGTACATATATCTCAGTGTGAAGATAATATTGTAGTTCAGATGATAGCGTTGCAATCAAGCCCTACTATCTCTTGAAATCTTATATCAAGATTTTCTAGTATCTCTTAAAAAAATGGACTTTTCCATTATTTAAATGAGCATTCCAAGTTTAAACTGTAAACTCGTCCATTCGTGTAACTGATTTTCTACAAATTTTTGGAATTCCAGCAATGCTTCTTTGCGTTATTACGTCACTGTCCTACCCCCCCTTACACCAAGAACTACTTCCTAAAAATAATTTTCAAATATGTAAAATAAATTATGATTCGTTTTTTTATGAGATGTTTTGCGGCAATGGCCAGAGGAGTTTTTGAAGAAAAAAGAATTCTTTGTTGCTCTACGTTTCGGATAACATTGTTGCCCTTCTTCTAGAGCTCTTTTAATGTAGGAGATTTTCAGAGGAGTTACGGCGATGATCAGAGGAGTTTTTAAAGAAAAAAGAATTCTTTATTATTCTAAGTTTTGGGTACCATTGGTGCCCTTCTTCAGGAGCTCTTTAGGATACGTTGAGAACGTTGAGATGAACAAAAAAAATATTGAAAATCTCCTACACAAAAAAAGCTCTAGAAGAAGGGCAAAAATGTTACCCGAAACTTAGAGCAACAAAGAATTCCTTTTTTCTTTAAAAACTCCTCTGGCCATTGCCGTATATATACACTTTATTTTTATCTAGTGATTCATTTGTGTAAATAGTATACGTAGTTTAAAGCAAAATTTTTGGAACAGTCTGGCCCGAAACTTGCATGTCGGACGCGGTGGTAGTATCTGTGATGGATGCGAGAAATTATATCTATTTTAATTGAAGAAAATTATGAGAAAAATGCCGAGCTTATAGGCAAAAAAGGGTAACCCAGATAGAAGTACAGTTACAGGAAGAGTTCATGAACCTTGTTGGCATTGTCTACCCCTTCTTCTCACAGGGGACGATTTGAACGAACAATTAGAAGGCATTCCTTCAAAAAAATCTGAAAGAGAGACACCGAACCAGAACATTTCAGGACTGTGCCAATTATAAGTTAAAACACAAGAGTTTATTCCAACTAATTTCAGTAAATTAATAAGCATATTGCTGTGTTATTGAATAGCTTTTAAATATCTTTAAAGAATATATTTAATTTTATCTACCAGTGTTTTCTTAATTATTCTTATTACTTCTCTCTCTTAAAACTTACAAACACAAGTCCTTTAAAAAAAACCGTTCACGCCACAAGCTATCATCACTACACTACAACACATCACACCAAATATATTTCATATCTAAACGTTATACCAAGTTTGAGCTCTGTGCCTTTTTTTCATTATTGAGATCATTTGTTCACTCAATCCCACATATACGAGGTGTGTAAATTAAGTAATGAGACTGATTTTTTTGTCTTTTTTTTATTCAAATAAAATTACAATTCAACATTGTCCCCTTCAAAGTAACTACCTTGGGAAGCCACACTACGCTGAAGACGATGCTTCCATTCGTCATAGCAGTGCTGGAACTCGGATACGGGAATAGACTTCAGTTGGTCGGTTACGGCTGTTTGAATATTCTCCAATGTTCCAAAATGACGTCCCTTGAGGTGATTTTTCAATTTGGGGAACAAAAAAAAGGTCACATGGACTCAAGTCGGGTGAATAAGGAGGCTGAGGAGCCACAGGAATGTATTACTGGCCAAATACTCATTAATAGAAATCGCGGTGTGACACGGAGCATTGTCGTGATGCAACACCCACTTGTTTTTGATGTTTGGTCTCACACGCATGACTCTTTTTCAAAGTCTCACAAGAACTTCTCGGTAAAAATGTTGGTTTACCATTTGGCATTGAGGCACAAATTCTTTGTGAACGATTCCTTGGCTATCAAAAAAGCAAATCAGCATGCATTTGATTTTTGACTTGCTCATTCTTGCTTTTTTTGGCCTTGGAGAGGTTGAAGTGTGCCACTGCATGCTCTGACGCTTAGTTTCTGGGTCATACTCAAACACCCAAGACTCGTCTCCTGTAATAACACGTTCCAAAAAATGGGGATCGTTTTCAATTGCTCCCAAAAAGTCAAGGCTCCTTTCCTTTCTGATGTCTTTTTGCTCTTGTGAAAGATTTTTCGGAACCATTTTTGCATAAATTTTTCTCATCCCCAATTCATTAGTCAAAATTTGATGAACGGTTGTGTGAGTCAAATTCAACTCTTCGCCGATCATTCGGACTGTCAAACGACGATCTATACGCACGAGATCGCGGGTTCTGCCAACATTTTCGTCGGTTCTTGAAGATGAAGGCCTTCCGCTGCGAGGCTCGTCTTCAATTGATTCCCTTCCTTCTGCAAACGACTTAAACCACCTAAAAACCTGTGCTCTCGACAAAACATTGTCTCCATAGGCCTGGCACAGTTTTTCAAACGTTCCGTTGCACTGTGCCCAAGTCTGAAGCAAAACCTGATAGCACAACGTTGCTCGTAATTGATGTCACTCATTTTTAAAACGCACTGAAAAAACCTTGCTCACAAAAAAAAGTCACTACGGACAGTGCAACAACTCTAGCATTTTCAAATTTGCACTGGACGTGTATCAGATGTTTACTTGCCCTACCACGCATGCGCCGCGTCTCCAGTGTTGCCAGATCGAACACTAGAAAATCAGTCTCATTACTTAATTTACACACCTCGTACACAGACTATTCCGCTAAAAACACTCTTTCTTACACAGGAAGTCTTCAAAAACATGTATTTCCGGTGAACACTCAATTTCAAAAAATTGTCACGATCATAATACGTCCACTTGTTAGAAGTAAGAGAACTGCGAAATGTAGTTTACTAGGCGGCCTCCCTTAAGTTGAGAGCAAGTTATTTTTCTCCTAATTTTATATTACAACATGAATTATTTAATAATATTTTCACGAGAGAATGAGAAATAAAATCACTGCAAAAAATAAGATTAAAAAAAAAAACTGAGACATAACTCTTTATAAAGTGGATCAATATTCAACAGAAGGCAATTAAATGCCAGACGACCAACGTCGATCGCCATATCAAATCGCATCACAAAAAGATTTTTTTTACAAACAAAAAAGAATAACATAATGATGACTCATGTATATTATTCATAATTTTCTGCCTCTCTATAATAATAATAATAATAACAATAAAAAGGCTTTATTATTATAAAGGCTATGGAGAGAGGGGAAAGTTATATTATGTGATAATGTAATTAACAATGTGAACGCGCATGTTCTGTAACTAAACAAAATATTAATTAAACTTTTATGATTGCTAAAATGGCAGCAACTGATGATGACTAATCTCACATGACAAACCAGAGTTTTTAATTTTGACATCTTGGTATCAGGAAAGAATAATGATAAAAATAATTTCAAGTTATGTTCAAAACACTTATACAACTTTTTATTAGTACAATTATTTTTCATTAAACTTGAAAATTTTACTCATTTGTTCTCCTCATTAAATATAATGGTGCTGGAATACATTCTAGTCCAGAAGACAGTGCCAATAACATTGACAAAATTCTAATAAAACTTTTAAAAATTCAACGTCACAAAATTTCTGAGTACTTACAAACAAAAATTTTTCCAAATAAAATGTTACAAATAAAGATGAAATAATTATTGCAAGTTTAAAGAAAAAGTTGCGAGCCATTTTCTAGAAAATCCCCCCCCCCGAAATCTCAGAAACTTATATTGGAAAATGTAGCACTCTTCCAATTTTACGGATTTTCGTTAAACTTGTAATTCTAACAATATTATTTAATATTATAAAGATAGTAAACGGTGCACATTAATTAGATTTCTTTTATTTCTTAGATTGTAAATAAGAAAGAAACGTGGAAAAGAAATTGCACATTTCTGTAAATTACACAATTTATTAAATTTATATCCAGTTTTATTCATGTTTTTATTCTGTTTATTACAAGAAAGTATTAGATATTAAATCAATATATTTATTACATTAGATAATATAGAAGGCAACTCTTGGTAAAACGGTTGTTGATGTATCTTCTGAAGATCTTGCCCCGCTGGAGGGGCTGTGTTTTTACACACAATACTCAGATGCTATTTATTTGGTTTAATTGGGTTTTAGTGTATTCACTATAAATTAAATTAGCAATAATATAGTTTATTTCTTTCTTTATATAAAAGGTATTTAGGTTTGAATTTTGAATTATTTATGAAGGGCGCACGAGCGAGTAGTGGTTTGTATAGAGTTTTGAATTAGAGTAAGAGTAGGGCAGACTAGCTAGCCCAGAGGGGGCTACCACACAGAGGTCCTGCCCTCTACTGTATGAATCAAAAATTTCAATAAGTTACAAGTATTTGTTACTTTCTTTTTTAAATAATAAAAACGCCAACAACGGTGATTATCAAAACCGGATATTGTCTTCTATATTTGTTTGTTACGTTTAATAATAATAATAATAATAATAATAATAATAATACTTTATTTTGACATTATACAAATAACAAAAGAAAAGAAATATAAATAAGAAAATAGAACATGTGAAAATTGAAAAATAAACAAAGTATTAAATAGCATGGCAATAGCCGTCTGCCAGAGTTTACTACATAGTTTCCAAAAGAAAATGAGAAAAAAAGAAAAAAGTACTGAAAGTATTACATGAAAAATATAATAAATAAAAGTGTCTTACTTGAATTAATAAACGAAAAGAATAAGAATAATTACACAAAAAATATAAATACTAATAAACTAAATCAAAATCCAAAACCGAACAGTAAGAGTATTTTAAATGAACTGCTATAAGAAAATATAAAAAATAAAAATTACTAAGGAAGATCTGAAATCCATTCATATCTTATTCTCCAGGCATGGCGAGCATATGAAATCAAGGTGCAGCATGAAACCTTGTCAGTTAAATAATTTATAATTTCGCATCTGTTAAGAAAGCCTTTACCAAAATACAGACATCTAAGTTCTGAAAGAAGAGGACACTCACCCAAAAAATGGTACAAGTCTTCTCGGGCATTAGAATTACAAAGAGAGCACTTCTCAACATCTGGGTCTCTTTGTAACCATGGTCTATAATTTAGGAAAAGTAACTCTCCCCTAAGTTTGAAAAACCAACGAAGATCACGAAATTCTAAGTCATTAAAAAAAGACATAGTAGTCAAATCTCTATGGTCAGAAATCAACACTCTGTAAAGAAGAAAACGATCAGAAATTGTTGCACGATTCACAGCCTCCCCAAGGCGAGTGGCCTCAATTTCAGATAAAAGAGCAGACAGAGCGACACTCCAATTAGGAAGACTTTCTAGGGAGCCGGAGAAATTTGAACTGTGAAGACGAGATAGGGTGAGCCAGTGTTTAAACCAGAATATGTTTTTCTTTATTATTTGAAGAGCGGTGATCTTAGGAAGGCGAAAATCATCCATCGACAGGACCTTAAGACAGTATTTAATATGCAGCCTCAGAGTGAAGGAATGAATAGAGCCCAAAGCAGTCTCAATGATCAACATATAATTGGGGGTACAAGAAGGCAAAGCAAACAACTTTTTAAGAAAAAAGCGTTGGAATTTTTCCAAACAGTCATAAGCTTGAAAGCCCCAAATCTGACATCCGAAACACACGACAGCCTGCGAAACACTGTTAAAAACTTGGAGTTTTGCCTTCAAAGGGACATTTTTATTGAGGATAAAACTGGACCAGATCGTGTTTACGCCCAACTTAGCTGTGGAAATCTTACTCTCAAGATGAGGAAGGAAGGACAATCGGGGAGTCAGGACAATGCCGAGATATTTGTATCTATTAACGATTTCGATCCGTTGTCCTCCATAGAACCATTTCTCCGAAGAAGATAATCTACCACCGTTTCGAAAAACCATTATTTTAGACTTCCTGAGGTTCACAGTGAGATTCCACTGATCACAGTAGGACTCGAGAATTTTAATGTTTCTCTGGAGGGAAATCGGGTTGTCGGCTATTAAAACGATATCATCAGCATATAGTAATATGCTAATCCTGACCCCATCGACGATCACCCCCCCCTCCAAGAGCAAGTGTAAATCATCCACGAAAAGTGCGAACAGAATTGGGCTTAACAAACAGCCCTGCCTAACACCCGAGCCCACACAGAAAGGCTCAGATATCCCAGCGGCACTACGAACTGACGAAACTGCACAAGCATAGAACGCCTTTATTACATCGATAAACTTTGTCGAAACCCCTAGATTAAATAATTTTAAAAATAATGAGCTATGATTTACTGTGTCGAAGGCTGACTTGAAATCAATAAAAAAACAATATAATTTTTTGCCTCTAGTTAATAATTTAAGTTTGATTAAATTAGTGAGAATAAAAATATTATCAATTGCGGAGTAGCCGCGTCTAAATCCAGCTTGGAATTCACATAGCAGGTTATTAGTTTTGACGAACTTTTCAAGTCTGGAAAGAAGAAGGGCTGTAAAAATTTTGGTTAAAGTATCTAGACAAGAAATGCCTCTATAATTATTTACATCATTAATATCACCATTTTTAAAAAGAGGAAATATAATGGAATGGCCAAATGAGTGAGGCAATAGGCCTAAATCAAAAATATAATTGAAAAAAGCCAGCATTCTATCAACAAAGCAAGAAGGAGAGAATTTATAGAATTCATAAACTATGCAATCTGGCCCAGGAGCCTTGTTACATTTGAGGTCAGTAAGAATAGGTGTAAGTTCATCTAATGTAAAGGGCGAATCAAGAATAGAAGAAGTAATAAAAGGGGCAGCAAATAAGGTAGGAGAGACCGTAGGAGGGTTTAATAAATTTTTGAAATGGGAAACCCACTTCTCCATAGATATGTTCCCACAAACGAAGTTCTTTTGGCGAAGGCGATTAACAAGTTTCCAAAATTCTTTGGAGTCAGTGGTAGCCTTAAATTGAGCATAGAAAGAAGAGAAGTACTCACTCTTAGCGTTTCTACAGAGCATTATATAAACTTTTTTTGCCTCATGATAAGCATTCTTCGCTATTAGAGAATTAGTTCTTCTAAATAGATTCAGAAGTTTGAAAGATTTTTGCCTCGCCCTGAAACAGTGATAATTAAACCACGGGTTTTTACGGCGATGTTTTAAGAAAGAAGAAGAAGAGAAACGTGGACAAGATCTTTTGACACAATTCCTTATGGAATTTGCATACATTCCAGGATCTCCAGGAAAATGCACTATGCTGCTAAGTTCTCTCTCGAGCTTTTCTTTATAAACATCTCTATCATTATCTCTCCAAATTAGCTGTGGAAGTAAAGGTAAAACAAGGCTGTCATCAACACACCCAGAGGAAATTGAAAGAGAAAGAGGCAGGTGATCAGAAAATATTTCAGACAGAATAGCAAAGTTATTAATAAGAGGGAGACAATCCAATGAAACGCAGCATAAGTCAATAACTGAACACCCCAACGCCCCCACAAATGTAAAGTCTCCTTCTATATCATCAGGAAAACGGCCATTCAAAATCACCAGACCATAATCGTCAGCGAGTTCAAGAAATTTAGTACCACTGCTGTTCACCACTACATCTCTAGACCTCCTTACATGAGAGCATTTAATATTATTTAAAGATAAATCATCAGGAAGAGACTGCAAACTGCCGATCCTGACATTAGCGTCTCCGAAGAGTATCAAATTTGTGGAAGGAATCACTTGCAGTAGTTCCTGAAGGCAAGAGAAATCCTGTTCCCAGCTGTTACAGTTTAAATAAATGGGAACTACATATACCAAAACACCGTCCCGTTTAATGCAGATTAGCGAATAATCTGAGACAGACGTAAAATAAATATTATGACATGAACGTTTGAAGGCATAAAGCTTACCTCCACTCGCTCTACCATGCCTGGAAACTTTCTTCGCTGACACCCAAGACAGATTGTAATCTGAAAAATACTTATTAAAAAAATCAAACGATTTCTCCATTGCAAAAGTCTCTAAAAGGATGAATACATCATATTTTTTTAAAAGATTAAGAAAAGAACTATCATCAACTTTGGATTTCAGCCCAGCTATATTGTAACAGATAATTGAAATAAAGGTTGTATTAAACGATAAACTGTTAGAAATGTTCTCACAGACGGCAGGAGTACTTCAGGATGATCTACCCTGTGGCGGTGGGTTGAGAAGACTGGAGGAGGCTTCAGTATCCGAAAAGTAGTTCTGTTGCAAAGTGTCTGTGCCAAGGGCATTAATAAACTGCGAGAAGTTCCCACCTACCAAAGAGTTAAGAGTTGCAACACCATCCACATCTGCAAGGCGTAAGCCCTCCTGGAATGACCATGTAAATTTATGTCCTTCCACCAGTAAGAAATTCGTGCGCAGTCTTACATTAATCTTGCTATTCACTCTCATAATTTCTCTTCTCAAAAGAGATAATTTGGTTCGTTTTTTCCTGGCTGCCATAGGAAGGTCTGGGTGAACCACAAAACCTGTTCCTCTTAGGATTCTTGAAGATTTAAGAATATTAATTCTATCTTGTGAGCGGGAAAACGATACCAGTAAAGGACAATCAAGTTTTTCCCTTTGGCCCAAAGAGGATACACGTATAACATCAGAGGGCACATCTGCCTTTAATAACTCCTTGCTAAATTTCACAATCGTCTCAGACAAGTTATCAGAGGAAGTTCTCTTAATACCTTTGAATATTAAATTATTTCGTCTCTCTGAAATTTCTAATTCTTCTAAACGTGCTTCAATTTTCGTATTCAATATTTTTAAAGAAGATAAATCTGACTTCAACTGAACATTCTCCTCCCTGAGTAAACCTATTTCATTTGCCAACGAATCAATATCAATTTTTCTGCTCAGAGGCGCTAGTCTATCCTCTAATAAACCATCCACTACCTCCTTAATAGTATCTTTTAGAATGGAGAGAAATTCAGGCGATGAAAATGTGGCCATTGTTGTGGTTTCTTTTAAAGAAATCTTTTTCAAACCAGGTCGGTTATCACCAGGAGAACCTCTAAGCCTTTTTAAGTTTGAAGATGGCGAATCAGACATAAATTAAATCAGAGAGAGTAAAAAACTGTATATAAAATTTCCAGCTCAGAGCTACTGCTTAGAATAAAATAAAATGAATGAAAAAAAAACGTAATGAACAAAATTATGGCAAATGAGAAGTAAACAGCTATAACTTGGCCTTTATTGTATTAATAAACAGTAATCAAGGTAAGTTGTAAATATTTATTGTTACTAGCATGTAGCTGGAGAAGGGGAATCAAATACGGCATATACAGTTTCCCCCACCACTGTTGAATAACTAACTCACTACTGTTCTAATAAAATATCATAAATTAAAATTTTTATTGATAACCACGAACTGTTCAACAGATCAAGATGAAAATTTCACAAACTGTTCTTAACACATTAAACTCACATCCAGCCAAAAATCACAATTTTAAATTAATAAGAACCACTCCAAAAAAATGAAAAATACAGAGACGATCTGAACTCTACCAAACACAGTAGCAAACTCCGTTTGTTACGTTTAGTATATATTTAATTCTGATAAACACATATTAATTAATTGATTAATTACCATTTGTTAAGATGATTTTAATATTATTTATATAGGAGGAACAGCTATAAAACAGAAGGGGAGGGAAAAGACTGGTTAGCGCGTTGGACTCCCACGCGGAGGTCCCGGGTTCGCGTGCAGTGCTACCTTAGATTTTTTCTTCCTAGGAGCCTCCACAGCTCACTGTACGGTGATGGACAGTGTTGTCTGTAGCGAGAGAACACAGTCCGGAGGCCGGCAGTGCACTGTGAAGGCTCCGGGCGCTAGTGACCATAGATGTTGGCGCGCCTTAAATGATATATATATAACATGGGGGGAAGCCTGACCTCCCTGCTCTCCGAGAATTCGAGATTTCTTCCACAAAAAAAAAAAAAAAAGAAACTGCAAACCAGGTAAATCTATGCACCTTTATTACACCACTTTAAATAAACCGGTTGGTGTCATTATCAAGAAATCGCATACAAATGAAAAAAAAAGAAGTTAATTTTAATAAGTCGCATTTCGGGTTAACCAATTTTCTTTACAATCGTAATTTTGGCAACACAATTAATGCTAATTACATATTGGGGAGATGATTGGGGGACATATTGTGAGAATGGAGGAATTTAAGAGTCCCTGAGAAAAGATGAGGCCGAAGAGGATAAAAAGGATGGTGATGCCGTAAGAAGATGGAGAAGGAGGATCGCTTTGGTGAGAGATGAATGGAAGACTGTGGTTGAGGGGAGGACCGTAGTGCCACGAAAGAAGAAGAAGAAGAATATTATGTAGGTAAAAGAATCGTATAATATATTGAAATGGTTACTTCAGAAGAAATCCTATAAATCAATCCTCATCCGGAAATCCTCCTTGAAATGAATTTTCCCGGAAAAATGTTTCAAAGACAGCAAAGAAAAAAAAACTGAAAAATCATTGACACCAAGGCGCTACTTCCTGTTGATAGATTTTAACAAAAATCTTATTATGGAGGTGTTCTAATAGTTCCTAGGCGAAATATCCAAGATTGTAGTTGCGGTAATTTTCAGTTTTTGAGTTATGCTGACAAAAACATTGACAATTTTTTCTCTTTCTTTCTTCTTTTATTAAATTTATTTACAACTTGTACATATATACATCATGTTAATGTGAATTTCGTATAACAGACTGTGATGCACTGAATCCTCTAAGATGCAGCGCCACAATCAGAGGGGCATGTTGAGAGGAGCCAACCAATGCCGGGAACTCTCAGGGAAGCTAGGTGTTTAGGAGGTCGCGTGGCCAACGTCGTTCCAAGCGACGTGAAGGATTGTCAGGATGGGTGGATGATGATAGGCTTGTGCGGTGGGGTTGGGATAAGTCTGTAGGTTATTGTGGAAATTAAGGAAGCATGTATGGATTAGCTCGTTAACGAAAGGGATATTGAGATCTTTGTGGATAGTTAAATCTGAGGAGACATAATAGGGAGCGTTGACAATATGGCGAAGAACTTTAGATTGAAAAGATTGGATTCTCTAGATGTTGGATTGTTTCGCGGAGCACCACAGTTCAACTCCGTAGGTCCAGCCAGATCTCAGCAATGTTTTGTAAAAGTCAGTTTGTTTTGTAGGTTCATGGTTCATAGTTGTCCCTAACGTCTATTTAATTCTTGTCTTTTCAGTCACTAATGAAGGTTTCCATGTAAGTCGACTGTCTAAATACAGTCCTAGGTAGCGTACTTGCGTGGAAGTTGGGTATTTCTTTATTGTTGATATATACAAGGGAGGACAAGTTTGTCTATGTAAAGTGAAAGTAATCTGTTGGTATTTGTCTTCATTAAGTCTTATTTTCCATTTTTTGCACCAAGAGGGAGATGAGGTCAAGGTATTCTTGGATATATGAGGAAGTTTGAGCAGGATTAGGATTTGTAGACAATATTGCAGTATCATCTGCATAGGTTTCTGGATGTGTGGGAATATTAGGAGTGAATACCTTGTACAAGACAGGGGCCGAGGATGGTTCCTTGTGGTACGCCGGCGTGAATGGGTTTGATGTCAGAGAATTCAATGCCGCATCTAACTCTGAAGTAGCGATTCGTTAGATAGGACAGAAGGATTTGGTAGTATGAGGTAGGAAGAAATTGTTTTTGTTTATATTACAGCCCTGGGTGCCATGCCTTGTTGAAAGCCTGAGTTACGTCCAGGAAGGCACCCAGAAAGAAATAGACAAATTAAAAAAGAAAAACAAACTTTTTCAAACTTAGAGGACATCTAAATACGTATTTCCGAAGAAAATTCAATTACAAATATAATACTTACTCTTTACAGCAATAAGAGTAAGTTAAAAGAAAAGAAAATTTATTAATAGAATCTGTGTAATATTTAATTAATGAAACCAAAAGATGTTTTGAAGTTACTACAAAGTAATCAAATACAGCTGTTCATTCAACTATATGTATATGTGTATATAAAACTTTAGTAGTAAGTAATGAATGGAATGGATAATACAAGATTTATTATGACAAATATAAGAGTGATAACTTCTCTTCTAAAAGTGATTAAACAGTGATTAGTATAATGTAAATCAAATGTTTAAAAGGAAGTAAACAGCTGTTAAACTTAAAAATAAATACCCATAACAAAATTTGTAGGGTCGATAGGACTGTATTTGCTGCAAGTCCTATCGATATTTCCTATTTAAGTACTAACACAAATAGTATCTTTATAAACTATATATACTGAAAAGGTTTTTCTTTTTCACCAATACCGGTTTATAATAAACTAGGGTAGCGCTATCTAGTAGCTGGCGGGGAACACTAAACTAACAGTAAACAAACTCCAGGGCAACTAAGGTCTTTGAACAAGTAAAAGTATATTTATCTTTCGTATTCAACTGTTGTTAAAAATCATTCCTCGTACTAAGGGTGAACGTAAAAGTAGAGGATAAAAACATATATTAAAAATACACAGATAATCTTAGTGTAAGGGATAAAAAATAAAAAATAAAAAAGGTAGCGAAGGGAACGGAATATTGAAGAGTTGTGTTTTTTTTTAAGGAATCTATGATGATGGTGCATTGTTGTGACGTGATGTGTTGTAGTAGTAGGTGGTGATACATAGAGGGGAAAAGTTGAAATTTTTCTTCTCTATATAATGCATAAAGAGGGGTGTTTGAATCTGGGTAATGTATAAAATAGCTACTCTGATATCAGTATTATTGTTGGCTATATAGGATAATAATGTATTTTAAAGCAGATAACAATCTTTATAACTCCATTAATGTATTGGATAATACGTATTTATATGTTTGTTTGTTTTTTATTTTGCCCCTTCTTCCTTAGTATATATGAGAGTAAGGATTATAGTAAACTAATTTTTTAATCGGGTTTTTTAGTTATAATTAAGTTATTCAGGAATTATTTATTTGTAATATTTATCAGTCACACTAATCTGACAGTGCCAATCAATAAGAGCAAGAAAGCTCCCTATGAATTTTTAAAAGCAGCTGCCCTGAAGAATATAAATGAAAGATATTCAATCGGACATTGACACAGATGGGTCAGGCTTAGAGAGATCTAAGAATTGTGGTATCAGAGACACATTTATTGCGAGTATCAGAGACATTTTCCCGTGGTAGCCCTGCTTCATTTGTGGTCATACACTCTCTGATGGTGAATTTTTGTGACGTGATGTGTAGTAGAGTATAGTGTAGAGTGATGTAGAGTATAAGTAGAGTATAGTGTAGAGGGATGTATAGTGTACAGTGATGTGTAGAGTGTATAAACTGAATTTGCTCTGTGCAAGTCTGTGTTATCACACTGTCTGATAAACGCATCCTGAAGATGGGCGAACGCCCGAAACCGGTTGATGACCACAAAATGAAGCAGGCTACCATGAAAAATATCTCTGATACTTTCCAGCTCTGCGGAACCAGCCAACTACCACAACAATTATTGCGAGTATTTTGAATTGTTTAAAGCAATGGGGGAAAGTGTGCTAGCAATTTCTACGGCGAAATAATTAACTATTCATAAGTTAACGGACAGAAACAGGTGGCTGTCCAATAGATTCTAGCCCACAGTAGCATTCAGAGCAATGAGGCCAGCCAATCCTTTACCAAACCTCGGAGCTGCGCAATCACAACCGTACTGTTCCGCCAAGAGGAAATTATTAACGAAGCTTGTAGGATTTAATTATTTCAAGGAAGAAATGAATGGGCTTGTGAAGTGAAGAAATGGAAGCTTGCCCAGAGCAGTAGTAAGAGTTGCTGGCTGTATAGGCTGATGACGGGGTATGGCACTTCCACGAAATTAGAAGTGATTGAATCTTCGATCTATCCCTCTATCTAACATAGCAAAGAAAATGACAGCAATCTTAATTTTGATGCCCGGCCCTGGAGCGCCATGTTTGTTGACTGAGAATACTACATCCCCGAGGGCAATCGCATATTGGATTGCATTAGAAAAGTTGGCAAAAAATGCCTCCAATGGCATAGGGGGAAAAAATTCTAATCTTCCAAAAAATCACCTAGTTAATCGTTCCTAAGGCGTGCAGAAATTTCATTTTCGGAGAGATTACAAGTTTTTCTGAGATCAACTTTTACTTTTTACTACTACTGTAAGTGTTAAGTATTGCAGTCCTGACAAACTATTGTGTATTATACTTACATGGTACATCAATACCAGAATCTGAATGTATTGTTGACGATAAAAGACAGCCCTTATATTAAGCCTATTCAATATTGAAATGGTTATTTAGGGCTAAGCGTAAAAGTTAGCATATAGCTCGGTATTCAGCTAATATCAATTTTTCCAGTATTCAGATAAAATTTAATATTATTAAAAAAATATATATATCCAGCCGTTTCTGAAAAAACAACATTTCAAGTATAAAGAAAAATTTATTAATTTTCTGGTAGTCTTAAACTGCCGTAGAGAAAAACATTTTTTATATCTAGTAGAGCTCGAAACATATCAATTATAATTTGACAATAGCAGTATTTCCTCTTGCAACGTTAACAGTAAAAATACGTAATAAGCAAAAATAATTATTTATTCGTTTTGAGTAGTCCCCAAATTGAAAAAGCAAACTTGAAAAAAAAAATCTGGTGTGAAACACTCACACAACTTTCTCTTATTCCACTTCTCAAAATTATAATCAAATTTTATAGTTTGTGTACCAAATTTAATGAAATTCGTCGAAAACTTTTAAGTAAAAGCGCACTTCCGGTTCATTAATTTCCTTGAAACTCGGAATTTTGGCCATCTATTTAATATTTCTAATTAATTTTGTTTGGATGACAGAATTCTATAATCCATAGAATTGTGTATAATCTACAGCACTTTAGAGAAAAACAAAACACCCACCACTCCCCAAAAAGTGCTTTTTTCCCAGAGAAATGTTTTTAAAAAAAGTTGTAGATCTTTGTATGTGTAGTTTATATAACAAGTTTCAAGAAAATCGTCGGAGCCATTTTTGAGAAAATTGCTAAAAAGTGAAAAAATCATTTAATAAAGTACTTCCGGTTATCCGATTTTTTTTTCAAATTCAGAATTTCAACAACATACTCAATTCTAATTAACATTATTTAGATGACAGAATTGTCTAATAAAACTGAAATAGCACTTTAGATGAAAACCTAACACCACCAGTTCCCCATAACTGCCCTTAAATGAATTTTCCCAGAGAAATGTTTCAAATAAAAGTTGCAGCTCTTCTATGTGCAATTGATGTACTAAGTTTGAAGAAAATCTTCAGAGCCATTTTTGAGAAAAACGCAAAAAAAGTATAAAAAAAAAATCTAGTAAAGTGGTACTTCCGGTTGAGGAATTTTGACAGATAACGTACTGTCAGATACCATGGTGATACCTAAACGTAATATCAAGTTTCAAGTTTCTGCGGGTTTTTCGTTTTTGAGCTATGCTGTTCACATATACATACACAGACTACTTGCTAAAAGCCACTTTTTTGGACTCAGGGGACCTCAAGACGGATATTTGCGGTGAAAACTCGATATCGAAAATTTGACACGATTACAAAAAAGAAAGAAAACATACGATTAAAATGAAGTAAGAAAAAACAAAAGAACAAAAATTAAAAACAAAATAATATTATGATTAAAAACTAATAATATAATAATACAGAGAATACTAATATTATGAAACAAACATCTAATAAAATAGAAAGAAATAAAAATTACTCTCTCATTTTATTATATACAAACAAATTTTAAAATTAATCCATTGTTAACCTATGATGAAATAAATTCAGAAAGAAATAAAACAAATATATTCAAAGCTTTCATATAAACAAAGATCAAACTTAATTATTGAGACTGGCAAAATTATTATTATTAATTCTATACAGAATTTCACAGTGTACAAATTATTGGATATTTTATTAAACATTATCATTTATAATATATCACGTGACTGATGTTAATCAATTTATAAACAAAGGACTTATTTAGGAATAAACAGTCTTAATCCCCCCCCCCCCTTTTAGCTGGAAATCCCAATTCGTCAATATTTTTTTTTTTAATGCGGGTTATTTTTATTTACCAAATTCCATTAGCATTATTTTCTATGGTTTCAAGAAATAAACAGATCAAATTTTGAAGTTATATAAGTGCTTTAAAAACGATGGCAAAATCTTTGGTATGAAACACCAAATGTTTTCCTCTTAATGTTGTTAATTCAATTATATATAGAATACAATTATTGTTAATATAATTATATATAGAAGGAAAAATTTGCCTTAAACTTCAAATTATACACATTTGTTCTGATAAATATATTATAGATTCTTATATATGAGGGGGTCTCTCTCTCTCTCTCTCTCTCTCTCTCTCTCTCGTCTCCCACACACACACACACACCCGCAACACACACACACACAAACAAGTCTATTACTAAAAACATTTTTTTACTAAGAGTAAGAGAATGCAAAAATAGATCAAGGATAAGTTGTTTATGACAAATTATTTTAAATAAGAATTTTATTATTATTTTTACAATATAAAGGTTAAAAGCATCTAGAGTTAATTTGTATGAAAATAATATATAACATAAAAAGTAACCTTCCAAAAACTAAAAAGAAATTTAGTGAAAAAATATTAAACAATGCCCGGCCATCGTGTGTGCACATTGTTGTGTTTCATGTTTAAAATTCAGCACATTATATTATACCAAGAGGGGTGCATGACACTAGGACTTGAATAATGCATAGAATACACACTGGATAAATAAATATGCTTTGTATTATAAAGTTTACAATGTTAGCTTAGTTTTATAGAGATATATAAACATCTAAAGGTTTATTTATTTATTTATTTATTTACTTGTTCTTACTCCTAGTAAAGAGGAAGTCTTGTGTAATCGTACCAAATTTTCGATATCGAGTTTTCACCGGAAATATCCGTTTTGAGGTCCCCTGAGTCCAAAAAAGTGGTTTTTAGAAAATGGTCTGTGTGTGTATCTGCGCGCGTGCGCGTGTGTCTGTGTATATATGTATGTATGTATGTGAACATCATAGCTCAAAAACGAAAAACCGCAGAAAGTAGAAACTTGATATTCCGTTTTGGTATCACTATGAGATCCGACAGTAGGCCAACAGTCGAAATTCCTCGACCGGAAGTACCACTTTACTAAATGTTTTTTTTTTCCTATTTTTGCAGTTCTTTCAAAAATGGCTCCAACGATTTTCTTTAAACTTGATATATCAACTACACTTACAAAGATCTACAATTTTATTTGAAACATTTCTCCGGTAAAATGCTTTCAAGGGCACTTTTAGGGGAAAGGGGTGTGGTGGGTTTTCCTCTAAAGTCCTATTTCAGTTTACTATACAATTCTATCATCTAAACAATATTAAGTAGAATTAAATGTGTTGTTGAAATTCCGGGTTTGAAAAAAATCGGATGACCGGAAGTGCGATTTTAACTAAAATGTATTTTTTAGTTTTCTGGTATTTTTTTTTACTTTCTTGCAATTTTCTCAAAAATGGCTCCAACGATTTTCATTAAACGTTGAATATCAACTACACATGCAAAGATCTACAATTTTTATTTGAAACATTTCTCTGGAAAAATTCATTTAAGGGCCCTTTTGGGGGAGGGGTTGGGGTTAGGTTTCCTCTAACGTACTATCATAATTGATTATACTCGTACAATCCTACCATCCAAACAAAATTAATTATAAATAAATAGATGTCCAAAATTCCGAGTTTCAAGAAAATAAATAAACCGGAAGTGCTCTTTTACTGAACTTTTTTTTTAGTTTTCGACGAACTCCAGCAACCAATTTTATCAAATCTGATACACAAACTATAAAATTTGTCAATTACAATTTTGAAAAATGGAGTAAGAGAAAGTTGTGTGAGTTTTTTTTTATTTGAAAAACAGCAAATAAATAACAAAATTGTTTATCACGTGTGAGTGAAAAAATATATGATGTAAGACACTCATATGACTTTTTAAGAGAGAGTGAGACACCAATTTCTCAAAAACCATTTTTCGGACTCAGGAAATCTCAAAACTTGTATTTCCGGTGAAAATTCGATTCGAAAATTCGAATTCGATTTCAAAAATTACAACAGTAATACTTCCTCTTAACAATCCTTTTCCAAACTATCTCTCAAAACTCCCGAGCCCCCTACTACCACTGCTATGAGAAAACGTATAGTTCGCTTTTTCATGTGAGAAACGTTCGCGTTTTACTAAAATAGGTGCCTCCCAAAAAAAACGTATACTACGTAAAAAAAACAACATATTTTTTTCCTACTTAGAGGACCTCAAACCTTGTATTTCTGTATTTCGAAAATCTGACATAATTTTACAGAACATAATTTAGACACCGAATAAATGAAGATAAACAACTATTTTCATAAATAAATACAATTCCTAGAAGGCAAGCTGTTATTGTACTTTTGATCCAAGGATATACTTGTTATTAATAAAATGACTCTTAAAATTTGTTGGGGATAGAATTGTTTAAAAAAAAAAAAAAAGAAATGTAATCGTATTCGTTACAAGATTTCATGTGAATCATTAAAGAGGAATAAATTACTGATTAACTTGTTAATTTGTATTTCCTAGAATCAAATATTATTATATTACAAGAGATAGCATGTACGATGATGTATGTACCAATATACGATCCTAAATCTTACGAAATTTTCAGTGTTTATAAATATATTTAGGGAAAGTTTTCCAGATCTTTCTTTATGATTAAAGACCTTGAATGCTCTCTCGTCTTAATCTTAGCTTCTAATGAACTGTTTTATAAACTACTATGCTTGAATATAATGGAGTTGTTGAGGAGAGAAATTAGGTTTAATTAAATGAACGAGATAT